>VTPW01000003.1:4200000-4437247 GCA_017499575.1 Sanguinoderma rugosum | reverse complement strand
CCCTAACCCTAACCCTAACCCTAACCCTAACCCTAACCCTAACCCTAACCCTAACCCTAACCCTAACCCTAACCCTAACCCTAACCCTAACCCTAACCCTAACCCTAACCCTAACCCTAACCCTAACCCTAAGGGTGCTTACCTTGGCCTGGCCGCCCAGGTCTGTGGACCATTCGTAAGCGATCTGGTCATTTCGTGCGTATACAGTCAGTTGGCGACCTCGGATGGCCACCTCGACATCGCGCTGCGCAGTACCTGGCAGATCGAGATTGATCGCCAGCGATCTGCTGAGTTCCTTGGTCCAGATCGTGCTGTAACGAATGAGGATCTCATGATTAACGAGTAAACGATGACTTACGCCGGCGGGAGCACCGTAACGGTGCCGAGGCTACTCTCGAGCGCGGGTGGGGTACGTGGAGGCGGCGATTGATGCGCAGGGACGGGAGGCGGCGATTGATGCGCAGGGACGGGCGGAGGCGATTGATGCGCAGGGACGGGAGGCGGCGATTGATGCGCAGGGACGGGAGGCGGCGATTGATGCACAGGGACGGGAGGCGGCGATTGATGCGCAGGGACGGGAGTCGCCATTCTAGCCGCATGAGTAGGTGGGTCGTAATAGGAGAGGGCCGGAGATGGTGAGGGACGGTGGACGGCTGATTTTGCGGGGGTCGGCGATCGGCATACACGGGAGGGACCTGGCGTTGGCGAATGGGAGACAGGTGGGGAGAGAAACCTAATGAGTAAGTCCTCCACTACGCGGGACGAAGATTGTGTCGATTCAGGCTCTGGCGTCTTCGGAGCTTGGTGTCTTGTGGTTGGCGCAAGTGCCGCTCGATCGGACTTGTTGTTGGAGACCTTTTTGGGCTGGCGTACACGCTTGGGAATGACTCCCCGCCTGTCCATTTCTTGTCGAAAATGAGAGGATAATCTCTGTGCTTCGATTAGCGCGATACTTAGGTTGAAATATAGAACTCACATGACTCTGTTTCGCCGTCATGTCCCAGCGGGACATCCATTCCTCGCGAACGTCCGCCCAGAATCGCTTGCGCCCAAATTTGTCGTCCATCGTGTCTTGGAATGCCTGGACATGCGAGTCGAGGAATGCGAGCTGTTCTGGGGACACCCACGGCTCTTTCAAACGTTGATAAGGTGGCATTGTCGTCGTGGATAGGAGGAGAGCTGCGCATTGGCCAGGCGCCAAACGCCATAACGCCGAGTCACATCACGCGTGACACGGCCCCTTTTGTCTCAGGGGCACAACCAGTAGGTACACTCGGCCCGTTGTGTCCCCCGCATATAGTCCCCCGTATATCGTATCCCGCATCCTCTTGCCCAGCCTGCCTTTCGTTTTCCAGATCGCGTTAGCTTACGTTCCCATTCCCTCATCTCCCTCCCTCCATCCCTCCCCCGCATTTGTCCCTCCGTCTCTTCCCTCCATCCATCCATGCCTTCCTCCTCTGCTGCCGTCCCTTCATGTTCTCCTCACCTGCGAGCGTCCTAGAGACCTCCCCACTCTCCCTCATCACATTGCAGTACTGCATACACCCACTGTTCGAGATCTGCCCCTCCCCGCCCCCCCCTTCTGTGGCTCAGCTGCGGGTGCTGTGATTTGGCTGTTTGGCCGTCAGATCCAGAGTCCCGCGCCCCGCACCTCAGCTCTCAACGCGTGTTCGTTGGAGTACGAAGAGCTGAGTTTTGTGTTCCGCGTGCCCCGTCGTGCGTCGTGGTTTGGATGAGTAGGGAAGTGGCGTGGTGACGCTGATATTTGGGAGGTGAGTTAATGTTGCATTCAGCGTATTGCGTGTGCGTTAGCTGATCGTCCCCAGGCAGGCGCGTAGCCGCTTCGACTGCAGGCGAACGCAGCTGAGGGGCTGAACCCTGCAGACGCATTGAGCTCAGCTCAAACGCACGACGAGCGAAAGCGGAGTGGGTGCCTACCTTGTTCCTTTTCGTTCTCGTTTGCCCGCGATTGCCTCCCTTCGTTTTCGTGTCCCCCATATATGCGCTCGTTTGCATCGTGTTCGTGTTGCCATTCGCTTTCTCTGACGTTTTCGTTTCGTTGGCTTCATTTTTGTGTTCTTAGGGCCCGACTGGGTATCCCTATTCCAGGCGCCGTTTCGAGCGTTTGCTCCCATCTTAGGTCGAGAACTCGGGGCTGAACTCGCGAGGTTGAAGGATGATGGAAGGTCTGGCGGCGTTACGGTGTCATTCGGGGCTTGGGCGGTGGTTGCGGGTGTTTGGAAGCGTTGGGACTCGTCCACAGGATTTGGGAGGCGCAGGCAGGCGTGGTGTAGTCGAGGGTGTTAGGCAGCGGTAGCGGTAGTAGTCTTAGTTGAAGTCGGTGAGAGGAGGGCGGTGAGAACTGGGGTATCGTGTATCGTTGGGGTCTGGATGCGCATATGCGGCACTTCCAGGTTTTGGTTGTGCGAATACTCGCGGTGGCCAGAATCGTCTCGTGCACCTCAACGCGCCTTCTACTTGTGGCCTTGTGTCGCTCCGTCTGAGGGTTGGCCGTGGATTTGGCGCGCGTCAGCCATGCTGCCACAGTCGCGCTAGGTGTGTGACCGTGCCTGATACAGGTAGAATCTTCATCAATGCCGCCGGCGCGCTGGCGTCGTCTTATTCTGGCTCTTTGTGTGGTAGTCTTGATCAGCTTTTGCTTCCAACGGATGGGTGGAACGTGTGCTCACTGTGTTCATATATCGTTGCTGTGGCGTCGTCTTTCAGCGCTGGTAGAAGGCGTTGGGTGTATCCGTTTGGGCAGTAACAGTTTAGCAGCATCGGCTTATCATTGCTGCTGTCATGGTCGTTAGCTAACGATGTCTGCATGAACCCACGCCCATGACCTCGCAGGATCGTAATATTCCCCCTTACCCCCGTACCCCGTGGTATTCTTTGACTTTTGTCGAGCGTGCTGTGATTTAACCATGTGGTCGCTCGGCAGTCAGAATCATAATCGCGCGGCGCCCGATCGACCTCATAACGCGCGTTCGTGAGTGGGAATGAGTGCTTACGGATCGTTGAGGGCGGTGTTCAGGGCGTGGTCTGTTGATACCGTCAACGTATGGCCGTATCCTCACGGCCTTTTATGGTAGCGAAAGAGAGCTAGAGCGAGATATATGAAAACACGGCTAAGTTTTGTATTACGCAAAGCGAATGCAAGAGTCTAGAATGAAGGTATTACTGTGACCGTTTGTGTCTACTTGGAATATGAGGCTACGCTCTTGTAGTAATTATCAAGAGCTTGACTCAATTGGGAACATAAATCGACCGTGGCCGGGGCCTCCACCTGGCTCCAGACCCCACCACAGTCCAGTTTGACGGTGTGATCAGCAGCCTTGATCGCCCTTTTGATCCTGTTGAGAAGGCCCTCAATGCTTTTAATCGGGGCTACGTTTTGAGCGGCATAGGCTGGATGTTCATCGTATAGGCCGACGGCCTTGCCGCTGAGAGGATCGATGTCTATGAAGACCCAGAAGGGATTGGGGGCGGCGATGGAGGCGCATTTTCGGGCTATGGAATCGTATATTCGAATGGCGACAGCGGCATCGGCGGCGGCATCTGTCGTGGAGTGAAGGTGAATACTCGTAGATAACTCCCAATTGCAACACGTACAGGTGTAGTGTTCCGTTTGGAGGGGTTGAGACCAATCCACCTTTTGTAGGCTCTTGTCGAGGGACCGTCCGATCCAGCGCTCGCTCAAAGTGCTGAGAGCGACAGAAGACGCGAAGGGGAGGCTGAGAAGTGCGCCTGAATGGTCTATAGTGCGATGTAGGCGAGAAAGCTCGCCACCTGAGCGCATAGATGCACCAGGTATAGTTCGCGCGTCGCCTGGAGATGGTTGTTAGATATTTACGAGTGAGCGAATGGGTTGTCCTACCCAGAATGTCAACACCGATCTTGATATAATCGCGGTTCTCTACAAAATTCAAAAGAGAAGCTGGAAATGCTGATACAGTGTCAACGAGTGTAACTGGAGCGCATATATGTACTTACAGCCTATAAGGGATATATCAAAGACGTACGCCTGCTCACGAGAGGCGATTTGAACAAGTCTTACGGCCCTGCTAGGCGTGAGTTCGACGTCGAATCCGAAGACGTTGGCGGGAGCGGCAGCGCTAGCCGTGAGTGTTTGGACAAACTTGTCGGCTTCGTCTACGGTGGTCGCAACGAGGAATGTGAACTCGACCGCTGTGAAGAGAGGGAGCTCTTGGCGGGACATGGTGGTGGGATTGAAGCAAAGGGCGTGGCAGGGCGTGGAGTTTCGTCGCCATTCATATAGGGAGGTGCACGGACCACCGACGATTGATGGCCGTAGGTGGTAGAAGCATCTGGGCGAGGATCGACGATCGTGGCACAGTTACGACGGCTGAGTATGGGATACTGCAGGCACGGTGATCACGACAGAGGTAGATTCTGCACGCGTGGGTGGGCGGGTACGCCTTGCAGCGCTCCCGCGCTCGCTATAATGCTATCGTCCCAGCGTAGTGCCTTAGGGTTAACAGGTGCGTGCGTGCATTAAGAACGGCCAGGTATACTCTACAATCGGGAGTCTATCGAAAGTACGTCGTTTTTGCGCACAGAGGCGAGCATCGCGTTAGATACTCAAGGGTAGCCCTCATGCCACTTGCCCTTCCAGCTTCCTAATCTCTTCTCCGCCTGCTCTGGGCTCGTGATGTCGCATCGTCTCGCATTCACGGCCGATTGTCTCCGCCAGCCATCTCCCGGCCGTTCTTCCAGACTCGTCGTTGCGGACGTATTCCCATGGGCGTTTGCGTCGTGTTCCCGAAACCTGCGATTCGCTTGCATCATGCTGGGGGGATCAACCGAGCGATCCACTTACTTTATACCATGATCCGACCATCGACGTTGCGGAGTGATGCGCCGTCAAGTGATCATTGCCAGGGAGCGAAGGCGTAGAGCGCAGGGATCGGAGGTTGAGGGCGTAGGATGCGAGGCGGCGGGACGAGCTTGGGTATTGGAAGATGCTTGACCAACCGGATAGAGGCCGGAGTCTTCGCGTGCAGTGTCAGCGCGAGGTCGCTATAAGAAGAGAACGTAGGCGAGCGGGACTCACCGATAGTTGAAAACACTGTCCGCAACCCGCGTCCAGTTTCCTCGCAATTAGCTGAAGAGAAATAGGATCGTGCGCTATGGACACGTCGAAGAAAGTCTGCATGACGGTTGGGCGTGGATCGGAGTGAGTGGCCTGACGTCTGGGAGGAGCGACATAAGTGCCTGGTTGCAGCCTGTGGATAAGGTGAGCGTAGAGAAGGAGAACTGATGAAAATTGACGCACCTATCCGACTGAATACACACTTTGCGCGTCGCCTTCTTCTTTGTGTAAAAGCGCGTATACGGTGCTGGTATTGTCTGCGGTGCCAAAATATAAGCAAGAATGTATGTATTTGTCGTAGCTAATAGACTTCCCTGTGAAATTGATGAGGGTGATTGATCGCAGCGCGGAGAGACGACTTACCCAACTAAATCCATGCCCTGCGTGGTCATGGGCACTCCGTTCGCCCAGACTTTAATCCCCGTCGCGACGAACTTCTTCGTCATACGCAAGTGTATGGTCGCTACCGGCTGTCCGGTGATATACGCTCGCATGGTCGCATGTTGATGGTGATCCTTGCGATTTCCGTGTTTACTGTGACTACAAGAGGTCAGCGTGGCGCAATACGAGTAAGGGTGCTTACACGATGTTCCAGCGATCGATTTCGCTCGCGTCGTACCCGAGCGCGGCGTCGATCCGTTGTTTCCACACGATGAGTGCTACTTGGGCGGCGAATTCCAACGCCGTTCGATCTGCGCGCCGCTGGGGGCTCGATAGAAGCGAGGAGACGATGAAGATGAGTGTCATGCTACGAATGGTGAGTTGTAGGGTTAGTAGGAGCGAGGGAATACTCACTTTGTCGATGTGGGTGATGGTGTTGAAGGACGAAGCGTCAAACGGCTTAGAGCGGGCCGGCTCGGAGATAAGGTGCCGTCGATCATGATCGTGAGAAGCGTCGACGTCGATGCGGAGATAACGGATTTAATCTGGATCAAAAGATTCACCGACGTCAACGCGGAGATGACGGGTTTCGATCATGATCGAGGGATGACGATATCGGGGCGGTAGATGAAGCGATCTTGATCTGGTCTTCGCAGAGCTGTCGAAGTCGCGTCGACGGATTACTTAAGGGTGCTTGGCCTGCCTTGCTATACCCTACGCGGCTTATCCTCATACCATCATCAGTGTTGTTTAGTTACTGCTTCATCAGCGGTGGTAGCGACAACGAATGTAAACTCCTCGAGTGTGAAGGGGGGGTATTTGGGGGGTGACATGGTGGTCTGATGGAAGAAGGGGGAGGGGCTTTGCGAAGAAGAGAGATGCCGTCCATATACAGGCGTGCACAGACCACCGACGATCTACGACCGTGGTAAATGGACGATGGCTGAGTTGGGATGTAGTAGCGTTTGTCCGAATAAGGCCATAGGGCGGGATCCATGTGGGTTCAAGATAAGTAAATGGATGACCGTGTCTACTCACCGTGCTGTCTATCTAACCCAGTCCTCTCCTTCCTTCCTTCATTCCCATCATCATCTGCGACAGTGTCATGTCCTCTTCGCCCCATACGCGCATGTCCTCTCCTTCTCGATCAACGTCGCGGGCCGCGCTGTCTTCAGCGTCTAACCCTGGGCGTAGCTCCCCGGACGGAAGCCCCAATCGAACGTCACTTGAGGATAGACGATGGTCGCCGTGCTGGAACCTAACGCAGACTTTTAGTGCTGATTCAGGCAATGAGGTATTAGCAGGTGTTTTGCGTAGCTGGTGGGAAGCGAAAGAATCGTGTAAGATGATCCTGGAATACAGCAGGGCGAGGGATGAGGAAGAGGAAGAGGCATATATGCTGTTTCTAGAAGAGAGGGAGGCAATGGCACGGGAGATGTTGGCGAAAGTGGCTTGCGCGAAGTTGAAGTGGGGCGCGATAGTTGATGGGAGGACATTAGAGGGTGCGTTCATACGCGTATATGCGCATATATGAACTAACGACGCGCCAAAGTCATGGAGGCGTACGTTGCCGATAATTTGGACGAGTTCACCGAAGAAGATCTAGACAACACTAGGCTGTCAGCGAGGAATAGACGGCGTAAAGAACCAAGTGTTGGTGGTGGAACGGGACAAGCGAGCGGCACTGGCGCAGGACTAGGCGCAGGCGATGAGCCAGGCGCAGGCGAGGAACCAGGGGGAGGGAATGAACCAGACGCAGGTGAGGAACCAGGCGCAGGTGAGGAACCAGGCGCAGGTGAGGAACCAGGCGCAGGTGAGGAACCAGGCGCAGGTGAGGAACCAGGCGAAGGGAATGAACCAGGCGGAGGGAATGAACCAGGCGGAGGGGGCGGTGGGGATGATGGCGAGAGGCCTCAAAAGAAGCCTCGTAAAGCCAAAGTGGCCATTATCGAGCAGTTGAGTCATGCGTTGAGCGAGAAGATAGACGACGTCAACATGGCGGGGTATGAGACGGTGGAGGTGAGTGTGCGCGTGTGCGCAACATATTCAAAGACAACTGCTTATCTTGGGGAGGATCGCTTCCGTTGCGTATACGCGCACGTTGGGGCTGTCCACGGCAAGTTAACAGAAAAGGATTTGTCGGACGCACTCCAAGGCTATTGCCACAAGCCTAAGCATAAGAGCTTTTTAGAGGAGGAAGCTCTGGCGAGGCTTATCGTCGGCTACGGAGAAATAAATATGGAACAGCTGGTAAGTACGTCTGTGGAGATAGAGAGAGGCATGCTCATCTGGGCTAGAATGAAACTTTCGGCAAGGTGAAGACGGCGTATTCGTGCGGACCTAGGGAAGCTAGGAAGCGTTTGTCCACGATTTGTGGCATACAGTCTGAAGAAGACAGAGCTAACGAATCGGAGAAGGTGCGCGGTGTGTTTTTTGTGTCGATACAAATGAGGTTATTGATGGTAGAGTTAGTTCCTACTTGAATGGTCTATGATGCAGGGGAGCGTTGACTTACTGGAGGGGATCTTTCTGACGATGGCCGGACTTCGCCTGGCCATTGACAGGAACAATTTGGCAGATACGAATGAAGGGAGGGACCGGAAAAAGAAACAGAGCGACGAAATGTTCGAGCTGCAATATGGCTCTGCGCTTGCTAAAGTGCCGGTGTTTGAACGAAAGGGGAAGGAGCAAACTTGGAGGAAGAGGTGGATCAAGGCCCACGAGAAGATGGTAACGAGGCGAAATAAAGTCCTGGCGTTGTTCCAAGTGGTGAGTCGTTGTGAGTGATGGTGTGACAGACAGCTGAGGGGCGACTAGTTCGGGTGCATCGTGCTCTTGGATCCTCTGTGGAGTCCAGTGGAGACGTCTTCCCCAGACTTTCATCGATTGCACGCGTGCGTGTTGGATAACATATTGACAAGACGACGAAGGGCTGACGACGACGTGGGAGGCAATGGCGACGTGCCGTGGCACACGGGTAACGACGAGGGGAACAGAAGGATGTTGCTTGAGGTGGTTCGATACTTCACAACGGATGCGATGGCACAGTTCATAGACGATACGGTGAAGAAATTGGAGGAGGACGCATCAAACATTGTAGTGTAGCGTACAGGGGTATAAGTATTTACGGCCAGTCCTTGGCATGATACAGGTGTTCAAATGCAATACATAATTCTACGATGTTCGCGGTGTTTTTGACGGTGGGGTGGGCCTTAGGAAGCCACTGCGAGTATATTTCGAGCGATTCGAAGATGGGAGTGGTGATGCCGGCGACGTGCAATAGTTTGTCTTGTAATGCTTGGCCTACAGGAGGTGACAGCACGATGGGGAGGCAAAATAACGCCCATGCGACGGGGTTGAGGATGTCTTTCTGTGTTTGGCAAACATCGTCTTCTTTGCTGTGCGTTTTGTAAGAGAAAGGGAAGTAGCAAATCCAGCAGATTCGGCTGGACCTGTCGAATTTCCTGAGTGCCTCCTTGTAAACGTTGGCGTAGAGGGTCGGTAACGTTTCGCCGTCCACCATGTATTGACATCTGTATCCGTATATTCCTATGGGGCATCGGAATGGGTCTTGATTGCCACAGGGAGTTCGGCCGAAGACTTGACAGGTTAAGCACCTGTCTCGCATGTCGACAAGGCGCTTGAATGACTGCGAGCGGTTCTGTTCCAGATCTCGTTTGGCAACGCCTGCCTGTTTGTTCAAGGCTAGGGCGTCATAGTGGCCGTAGGGTCGAGAGGTGGAAGGCAGCGGTGAGGTCACGGAGCGAACAGCGTGCTGTTCAAAGAACGTTTGCGTAGGGGGAGGGTTTAGATGGTCATCTGTAATGTCATGGGAGGCCTGCGCATTGTTAGGGCGAAGAATAGTAGGCATTTGTTGGTGAACTTACATGTGCGGCAGGTCGTTTGGACTTGGCAAAAATCATCGAGTTGGAACCCGTGACATGATCACTTGACCCACACGTGATTTGACCCCCTGACCCGCTCGTGATTAGACCCCCTGACCCGCCCGTGATGTGATCCCCTGTCAAGTTCGTGACTTGTTCCCGTGACGAACGCGTGTCGCGTATCGGATATGTATAACGGGGCGGGACAGGTTGAAGGTTCTAATGGAGGGAGGTCTTAGATAAATTTAGGGCGAGTGGAATGAATGGAGCTTACCTC
The DNA here is from genome assembly GCA_017499575.1 of Sanguinoderma rugosum. NCBI lineage: Eukaryota > Fungi > Basidiomycota > Agaricomycetes > Polyporales > Polyporaceae > Sanguinoderma > Sanguinoderma rugosum. Next base: position 4,427,589 of record VTPW01000003.1, on the reverse strand, counting down.
GAGATTCTCGCAATAGTCGCATAAGGTACAACCCGGCACCGAGTGGCACGAATGGGTCTCGTCGTCGAAACCACCAAGGGAAATCCTTCTGCATGTATTTATCTTGAATAATTCGTAGAGCTTGTGTTTGCCGGCATGGTCGATGTCTGTGATGGAGGGTGGTTTGCGATACCTGGGAGTATAGCCTATGATCCTTGCGTAAGTAACTTCCCCCGTTCTACCTAAGCGGCCAGTTTGTTGAGTGACGGTGACCATGTCGTAGGGATTGAGGACGAAGACGTGGGTGACGTAAGGGTAGTTGATACCCGTGCTAAAGCCCGTAGTCGCGACGAGGCCTTGTTTGACCCCCATCAGCCAATCTTGTTCTACTCGATTTCTTGTGACCGCATCGGCATCCGTATCGTGTGTATATTTCGACTTGTGCACTGGTAGGCGCAAGGCGGCGGCAACGCGATCACACTCGTCATACGAGCGGCAATAGACGAGGAAGCGATCGCGAGGGGCAGCGTGCTCAAAAGCCTCGCGGTATGCTTCTGTGAGAAATGCGAGGATGAGCGCCTCATCATCATATGTGTCGACTTGGTATCGTATGTTGGTTCGTAGCGTGGGCGCAGCGATAACCTCCAAATTTTCAATGTTGAATCGCTTTGCGAGCTCAGGAATGCTCTGTCGATAAATTGTGGCGGTGAGGAAGACGACGGTGACGCCAAGGTCCATGAGCGTTTGGACCTTGGAGTAGCAATCACGGTAATGGCTGGACACGAGAATTTCATGAGCTTCATCGAAGATGATGCGCTTGATGAGACCGTGTTGGGATGCGGCTGTGAGCCAGTCATACAGTTGTCCATGGATGAGATGCTCCGCGTTAACGACGAGTAGGCGTACGGTTGAGCAGTCGATGTTGGATGACGGCCATTGAACGACGTCGATGCCGGACCGCTTGGCTTCGCGGTATTGTTGATTGGCAAGGGCAACGAAGGGGCTAACAACGATGGTGATACCTAGCGATTCCATGAGCGGGGGGCCATAGAACATCAAACTTTTCCCTCCCCCAGTCGGCAGGATGCCCAGGACGTGACGGGTGTTCTGCATGACGAGTTCGAATATTTCGGCTTGTTGGGGACTAGTAAAACGAGGTTCTGATGTTCCATAGAGGCGTTCCAAAGCCAGTTTGCGCGACGGATGAACGATGACGCGAGACGACGTGGCGACGTGAAGAGAATGGAGAGGAGGCGGTCGAGGTTGAATGGCGTGCATGGACATGTAGGTGTGAACGGCATCGGAGACAGTGGCTTGGAGGGCGTCACCAAGGATGGGAATGGTCGCATGGAGGGATTGGACGAATGCAGCGGTGTCGATTTTACCTGATGGAATCTGGGTTAGAGCTTTGTCTTGCTCTGCGTGGCCAACGCGAAGGTTGGCGGGAAGGTGTTCGTAACCAATGCCCAGCCATTCGTGGTAGGCTAACGAGAAGACTTGGGCTTTGGTGACATCTTTGGCATCGATATGCGAAAAGGTGTCTTCCTCGACGGCGTAATAGGTCTGCGAGACCTTGGACGAATGTCCCCAAAGTCCATCAAGTATCCGGTATAACGACGGAGTGTCTCCCGGATCTTCCTGCAGCGATACCCCGACGGCATGTCTGAGGACGAATTTCATGAGGTGGCGACAATCACGTACGCCAAGGGGAAAGATGAACGCTTCTTGCGTGAAGCGTCGCAAGATCTCACTCATCCGCTCAGTGTTGAGCGGTCGGGCGCGATGAACGAAGATACAACTGTTGTAGAGGACAGCGTGATCTTGGGATGACTGGATTCTGGCTATGTATTTGGTGCAAGGGTATACAACGGCAAGGAGGAGAATAAAAAGTCGAGCCAAACGAGGAGGGACGGCACGGGGGATCATAGACTTGCGACCGGTATTATGTTGCGTTTTGTTGTAAAAGGTGACGAACGTAAGGACTCCGTTGGTAAAGTATAGGTTGCGAGGAGAATGCCCATTTCGGTAACGGATGTCCTCGATTTCGGTCCCCCGAGCGGCTCCAGCCCAGGTGAAATTCAGCGCGGCAAAGAGATGTTCGACAAGGTCATCAACATCATCGATAAACGACAGAAGAGCGTTGGTTTTAAACTGGATGCCTTCAGGAGTGTGAACCGCATACAAGCTGCTGTCTTCTCGACACATGTGGTCCATGAGTGCGTCCTCGTACCTGGCGAATCCATTTCTTTCATCTGAGAGGAAGGAATAGCCTGGGTCCTCGTCGCGTAGCGTGTCGTTGAACCACCCTTCACTTTTGTCCAGGGACAGCGCTGCAGCAATGCGGGCGTCCAGGTCTACTACGTCGAGGCCGTCAAGGATTGACGTCATCAGCGATTCAGATGAAGCAACAAGTGCGACGGCAAAGTCCTTGAAGGACGACATAGTGAATGGGTGGGACTTGTACGAGAACGTCTCCATGTCCGGGCCCATCAAGAAGAGAGGGAGACTGGGCTCTTGCATCGATATGGCGCTGATAGGATGTATATGGCAGCGTAATACGGCAAAGGGGGAGTGACCACCCTCTGTCAGATACTTGGAGATGTCCTCGTATACACTATTACATTGTCTTAGTATCGTTTTCGTAAGGAAGCGAGGGACTTACCCTATCTCGCCGTTTTCGTTCGAGGATGCGGACTCCTTGCATTGATACAGCGCCATGGCACGCCAGCACCATTGAATGGCGATCATGTTGTGGCAGATGTGGGTTGCCATCTTAAATCTAGAGGACAAGTCGTCTCGCAAGTGGTATGCGATCAAGAAACGTGTCAAAGGGATGTCGAGTTCGTTAAAGTCACTCGAGACCGGGATGGATGTGAACATGGACCAACAGACTTTATGTACCAGGTCCCAAAAGGGGGTAGGTGCGTGGACCAGGTCCTCCGGGGTATCCAAATTTAGAAATTGCTGTATTAGGTATAGCTGCGTGTCCGTGGTAGTAACGGGGAAGCCGGGGATGGCCTTGTCGGCGACACGCACGAGAAAAGTCATCATGCAGGAAAAGATATGCGAGTAGTCGCGGACGGTCTTCTGATTCTGTGGCAATCGAAAGGGATATCTTTCACAATTGCCTCTGAACGATTTCCATTTAATATGGTATACGAACGACGTAAATATGGCGACTTACTTGTCTGGAGAGTTAATGAGACGGAGGAGCATGGTATTGCTCCTCTTCTCAAGTACTGGTGCCACAATGTGGACTATGTAGTATTTGAACGCGTCGAACATTCGATGGTAGTTCGACGGAGCGAGTTCTGGTGCCGGTGGACGAGAATAAGTGCGGACAAAGCCAAGATGCGCTCCTTGAAGAGCGAGATGCCATTTGGTGACATTTTCTAACGGAGATAGTTGCGTGTGGGTGACTAGGCGATGATCTTCCAGCGTGAGGGCGCCTTGATCTTGCAGTTGCTTCTTCAGATCGCGCCAAGAACTCATGGGGGGTAAAATGCCGTCTGGAGGTGCGGTGGAATTAATTGCGACATATTTAGTGAAGTGGCAAGCGTTATATATTCGTTGACATTGAGTGTCGACAAATATTGGCTTCTGCTGGTGGTGCTTTTCTTGCTGGTGTACATTTTTGGCGGTTTTAGATCCAAATACGAGACCAAAGCAGGGACCAGGGGTGGCGCATCGCCAACCTGGTCGAATGGGGAGTATTGGAATGGGCCGGTCGAGGCCTCCTTCGGGAAGGAGGGGTGATAGGTTGGTGCCGACTTCCTGCAATGCCGAGGCCAAAGCATCTGCGTCGAATCTGATACGTCGAGGGCAAGAGTCGTTGATGTGTTTGGCCAGATGTTGAGCCGGTACCGCAGAGCTACATTCGACGCACAATAACAGCCGGGTGGGCGAATGAAAATAGATCCCGGCGTCTTTCAACGTAAAAGTTTTCACGGTTTCTCGCCGACGGGTCTGGCGGGTGGACTTGGGAAGCAGCCTGGTAGTTTGGGGGAGCTGCTTGGACTGTGTAACGGGCAACTCGGGAGGGGGGGTTCCAGGGACAAGTGTAAAGTCGGACGGCGGTTCAGAAATGGCATTAAGTACAGACGATGGGGGCGAAAAGGTAGATAGCAATATGGGGGACGATGGATGGATGCGAATTCGTTTGGGTGTTACTGCTTGGTCTTCTGCGAAGTCAATTGATCGTTTCGAGGACGAAGGGGAACTAGCGGGCATAAGTATCGATGGTGAGTTGGGACCGTCCGTTGCGGGATTTCCTGCGTGATGGTTCGAGACATGACTTCGTATGTCGAGCTCTCGATTGTGCTTCTCTGGGCAGAACGGACATCCATACAAGTAACTGTCCGTCCGCTTGAGAACGAAACAGGTGGTTTCTTAGAAGGAGATTAGATAAGATAAGGATCAGAGGTGTTTGGTTGTATTTACCATTCGGTTTTATAGTGACTTCAAGCGGATGAACGCGTTGTGTGTGGCCTGGAGAAGCCTCGTCGCCGCAGTAAGCACAGGGAGGCATGGGGAGATGTAATAATAAAAAGTAGTAGTAGTACAATATCTAGAAAGGCCGTGCGAGTCTAAGGATGCTATCTAGTTTTTTCCGTTCCGATGAGACAATGATTAAAGTACAAGCGTAACTACGGTAATTGCGAATACAGGAGGCTACACTAAGAGTCCGTGTGTGATGGGAATGGTGTTGATGGTGTATCAAAAGCGAAAGAAGGAAGATCGTCCGGGAGTCTACGACCCTGGGACGTGCGTGAGGCAATCTACGATTGTGTCGACGCAATGGCAAAGAAATTGAAGACTAATCGATCAAACAAAGTAACAAGGATGGAGCGGGCGACGAGGCTACTAGAGGGCGCGAAATGTTAACAGGCGAAGAACTGGTGTGGCGTCACATACCTAGGGTTCGATGGTTATAAGTTGGTAGAGAGGAGACAAGGGTGCTGGAGGGGGCGAATGGTTAGAAGGCGACAAGCAGGCTCTTGGATCACATACCCAGACTTATAACCGTAGCCCAGCGAGACATCGAGTGCAAGGAAAAGGAAGATGTCACTTTGCGACGTGTGATTATTGTGATAGTGTAGCTCGGGGTTGACATGAGCGATGTCCTTCTTCGCAGATCTGCCCGAATGTTCCGTTACGAATGTAGAAACGCTGTTCTGTAGCTGCCGTATAAGTTTAGATGAACAAGGTGGATGAATGAAGGCGCACCTGAGTTACCAATCTCCGAGTGTTGTGCCCATCGCCGACCATCGCCGACCATGGAGTGCAGCCCAGCGCGTGAAAGAGTTGTAGACATATCAGGGAAGTGATCTGCGTTGGCATGGGTGAGTTATCGGATGATCTACGGGATCGGGGAGCGTCGGGGCTTACAGTCATAGGTCGCCGACGTGCGCCATCCTCCCGACAATCAGGGACCTCCTGGTACGGAATAAGGGCGAAAAATAGCAGCGAGATGGTCTACGACTATGGCGCTGTATTATCAAACGATCGGGGGGCCCCTACGGGGCTGCTCGATGTTGTTCAACCACAAAATCGACGACTCCATCGTCGTCCATCGGCGGCCATCACCGTCCATCAAGAGCGTGTGCGAGGAAGAGGGAGGTGTATGAGTGGCAGCGAGGTAGTCTACGACTATGTCGCTGTGTTGTCCGACGATCGGGGGGCCCCTACGGGGCTGCTCGATGTGGACAACAGTGAAGAGACGGCGGGCGGAATGTGTCGGACTTGAAATTCCTTGCTTGCCTTCGGCATTGAAGCCAAACAAACCACGTTTGGGTTTGATCTTATCACTATCATTGTCTTATCAGTCGAGGTTGGGCGTTGATCTGCGATCATAGTTAACATGGTTGGACTTTGTGCAAGTGGTTATGGTATTGCGATATAGGTACATGTAACGAGCGGGGAAGAGCATGGCAACAAGATAACGAGACGATGTCTACAAGAAACGAGCAAAAATCACGGCATTATGTATTCAGAGGGGTCAATCGTGGTGCGATGGGGCACGGTCGGCGCGCGGGCGAAATGGAAGAAAAAACGCTTGCAATAATACGTTGCGCAAGTGCGCTCAAGGGCCTCGAAGTTGACATCAGATTCCGCCTTTTGTAGATCGTTTGCGATGTGGGGCGGGCAGTCCTTCCAGTCGGCCATGACGCGTGAGATCGCGAGGACATATTTGCGTCGCTCGACATCGTCTGGGTTGGAGAGGCCGCTCCAGGCCGTGAGGTATGTCACGTTCATGTGGTCGCCGCCCCCTTCGCCTGAAAAGCTGCTTGACGGGAAGCATTGATTGACGAGGTCGTCATGCGCGATGGGGTCAATGTCGGGAGCAAGCATTTTGTTGTCGAGCATGCGTAGCTCCCATCGAAAGTTGATCTCGATGATTTCGTACATGATGCGCTCGATTACACGATCGTGAGGCCATCTGTCGGGTGGAAGAACCTCGCAATGCCAGTTAAGATCTCCATTGCGATCCTTGTGATCTTTGTCGAGCTCTTCCGTCCATTTGGCCAGGAGATCTTGCATGTTTTGGCGGCGAATGGCGTGCTTGTCGAGTTTGACCTTCTTCTGCGCAGGCTGGCTTGACTCGGGATCCCGCGATGATGTTGCGTGGGGGTTGGGCTGCGATCGCGATGTTTCTGGGCCCAGTAGGAAGTCCCATTTGATACGCGAAAGGGGGATTGGCGACAGTCGAGGGGACATGCGAAGTAAGAGGACATCAAGATGGTTGATGAAGGTATGCAAGACCTTGAGTTGACGCGGTCTAAGGGTATCTTCGGAGTTCAGTGGGACAAACGTCGCGGGGGGAGGGAAGATGAAGCCGTTCGCTCCCTGTTGGTATTGCAGGGAGACGGACTTCTGCTTCACCACGACAGTGGAAAGGCCATGTTGCCAGGCCGCCATCATGGTCGGCATGAACCGATGTCGATTGGGGCGGAAATGGAGGGCGTCCGCCGGGTTGATGATAAGGCGTCTCTTGGACTCCGAGTCTGTGGGCATAAAGGTTAGACGGAAAGGATAATTTGAGGGTTGACTCACCTTGTTTGGCGTGGTGGGGCGGTTTGGGGGCGCGAGAAGGACCCGCGGAGTAGTCGTGGCCAAAGCTGGGGACGGGGGGCGGCCTTTCGATGGTGTCGCGCACAGATGATGTGCGTCCAAAGTCGGTGTACGCGAGAAACTCGCGGCCGAAGAGCATTAGATTGTTGTGGCGCTGGGGGTCAGCCGCGTCCGAGTTCCATACAATCGTCTTGTGGCCGCGCCAAGGTCGCAGCTCGATGTTGAGGGCCTCGGCGGGAGTGGGGGAAATCACGGTGTCGATGCGCGTGTCCGCGTTGAACTCGCGGATGGGCCTGATGAGCCAAACAGGCACGCCGGCCTTGGCGAGCTCTTCGACAACGACGACCTTGTTCGTTACCGCGCCCACAAAGTTGGCCGCAGGTTTGAGGATCTCGCCGTACTCAGGCGAGTCCATGAGCGGTTTGCGAACTTGCATATATTCCAAGTAGGCTTCCAGTTCCAGGAAGTGCCGCTGCGCTTGAGTGAACGAAAATAGAATGTCCGGCCAGGACGCCTTGGTACTCTCCAAACGTCCGATCCAGATTTTTAGCTGAGTCGCGTGGCCGTGGAACCGCCGATTCTGCGAAAGGTCGGGTCTCGATTCGATGAAAGCGTAGTAACGTTTGACGAGGAGAACGGCTGGCTCGCGGATCCGAGACACGAGGCGGGGATCCATTTGGCCGATTCGGGATTGGTGAGATGCGCGGAAGTGGTATGGATAGACGGGATCCATGAACATGACGTCCTTGGTGTTTTCGCGCTGGGTGGGGGGTCGGCGGATGCATGCGAGATGTGGGTGTTCGCGGATGTACTCCTGGGGCATCAAAAAAGGGTCCTCCGCGCCAAATCTTCCGTCCTGCTTGAGTTGGACGATGGTAGTGAGCCCGAGAACCGGCTCGTATACGTTATCGGCGTTCGGGGTGGTTATGAACGCTTTGCCTTCGAATAGGATGGCGCCCATGGTGCCATCGAGGTAGCTGGATGCATACGAAGGCTTCGAGCGATTGCGACAGAGCAAGTCGGGCTTCTTACGGACTTCTTCTTGAGTGAGTGACATTGAGAGTATCTATCAAGGTCGTAAGTTCAGTATTCACGGTATTTACTTGCGAAGAGGAGGGAAAAGATAGGGAAAAAGGGTGATCTTGCGGCAGGCGTTGGGTTTTAGGATGAGACATCGGGGACAATCAAGATGGATAAAAAGAATCTGCACGCCGTCAATCTACGATTGTGGGCAAGTGCAGCCTATCGCGGCAGTCTACGACTGTGGCGACGGGCTTGTGGTTGGAGGAAGGGAGGGAGGGAGGGAGGAGGAGCAAGCGGGACGGCAGTACTCACCGGTTGGACTTGTCGTTTTTTCGTGAATAACAATAAGCGCCTGGTGTCAGGGTTAAGTAATCCGATTGAACTCCGATCGTTCTCCGATCAAAGGCCAGAGAGTGAGGCGCTTATTGTCAGTTCGTGCCCTTGTCCCTCACCATCTCCACCTCGTGCCGCTACGGGTCCACCCACGCTCGTAGAGCGACGGTGGACCCTAAGGATGCCCATAGTCGTAGACTACCGGCTCCTCATCGTTCGCCACCAACCCCGAGGCCACACTTGATACATTCTTGCTCTGGTCGACCTCCAACCACCCTGCCGAGCCGCTATGGGTCCACCCACGCTCGTAGAGCGACGGTGGATCCTAAGGATGCCCATAGTCGTAGACTACCGGCTCCTCATCGTTCGCCACCAACCCCGAGGCCACACTTGATACATTCTTGCTCTGGTCGACCTCCAACCACCCTGCCGAGCCGCTATGGGTCCACCCACGCTCGTAGAGCGACGGTGGATCCTAAGGATGCCCATAGTCGTAGACTACCGGCTCCTCATCGTTCGCCACCAACCCCGAGGCCAAATTTGACACATCCTTGCATTTGCTCTTTCCGCGCGACGCAGCGGGACAGGCGATCGGAACCGATAAGGGCTGGAGTTGTCCTCCAGCGGGGGGGAACGGCGAGGGAGTGGGTGGGGGAATGATGAGGGCTGAAATTTGATGTGGGACGATAATTGAATGCGCGAGGTACGTCGAGTTTCATCGATTTTTCGGCGAATTCACATCTTTTTCTCAGATCGTTGGCAAAGACGGGGGACGCGCTTACGATACTGGGCCTCCGTAAGTCTTGGCTGCGTCGATATCCAGGACCTCATGCGCTGGCTTCGTAGGTTCGCGTCGACTTTGGCCTCATGTGTCATTTCCTTCGGAGTTCGCCTGCGGAGGTACGGCTGCGTCTCTCGTGTAGGAAGTGGGACTATGGTTGTCTCACAGATGTATTGTTTGTCCCAAAGATTTGCCTTGTCTTCGCCTGGCCCACTGTCTGCCTGCGTATGACCACCCCCTCGGCCGTGCTTGTAGCCACCCCCTCGCTGGGGGGGCCCCTGTCTCACACGTGCATGCTCACGAGTCTCCCATCGGGCTCGATGCCCGCTCATGTGCTGCTTCACGTGCCGTCCCTCGGCACTTATGCCGTGTCTGCCCTTCGCCGCAGCCACCCCCTCGCTGGGGGGGCCCCTGTCTCTCACACACGTGCCTGCTCACGAGTCTCCCATCGGGCTCGATGCCCGCCCTTGTGTCCGCTGCCCTTCGCCGCGATGCCCTTAACCACCCCCTCGCCGAGGGGGCCTCTGTCTCTCACACACGTGCATGCTCACGAGTCTCCCATCGGGCTCGATGCCCGCTCATGTGCTGCTTCACGTGCCGTCCCTCGGCACTTATGCCGTGTCTGCCCTTCGCCGCAGCCACCCCCTCGCCGAGGGGGCCCCTGTCTCTCACACACGTGCATGCTCACGAGTCTCCCATCGGGCTCGATGCCCGCCCTTGTGTCCGCTGCCCTTCGCCGCGATGCCCTTAACCACCCCCTCGCCGAGGGGGCCCCTGTCTCTCACACACGTGCATGCTCACGAGTCTCCCATCGGGCTCGATGCCCGCTCATGTGCTGCTTCACGTGCCGTCCCTCGGCACTTATGCCGTGTCTGCCCTTCGCCGCAGCCACCCCCTCGCCGAGGGGGCCCCTGTCTCTCACACACGTGCCTGCTCACGAGCCTCTCGGGCTCGATGCCCGCCCATGTGCTGCTTCGCGTGCCGTCCCTCGGCACTTATGCCGTGTCTGCCCTTCGCCGCAGCCACTCCCTCGCTGGGGGGCCCCTGTCTCTCTCACACGTGCATGGTCACGAGTCTCTCGGGCTCGATGCTAACCCTTATGTCGCTTCACATGCTGCCCTTCGCCGCGATGCCCTTAACCACCCCCTCGCCGAGGGGGCCCCTGTCTCCCATGTGAGCGTTCGCGCCTCCCCTCGCCGTCTCCCTTGGCCACGATGCCCTGTCTCCGCTATGGGCCGAAAACCCGTCGTCCACTGTAGTTCGGGCCTCTAACACTCTAGTACTAAGGACGCAATGGTAAGTCCTACTAATCCTGCACTCACCTAACCTAACCATCCGAGACAGTCGCTCGTAAACGAGCTCCGCATATAATATACCAAAACCCGAAACCTCAACACCCTAAGGACCTAATACCCTAAGGCCCTAATTCGTTGACCTTCGTTTGATGGTCAGTCCGCGTTAGAGCTCGTAAACGAGCTCTAACGCTAGTAGTTTGTATGCGATGCTTACTCTTAGACTTAGCATACTCACTGAACTTAACCACCGAGAGTCGTACGTAAACTAGCTCTTATATACAATAAATTAAACACCGAAGCCTCAACCCCCTAAGTACCTAAGTCCCTAAGGCCCTAATTCATGTGGTATGTCTGATTGCAAGTCTGATAATGAGATTAAATGGATGATTGGGGATGGAATTGTGTTAGTGCTCGCGTTCGCGAGCACTAACACTTCAAATTTATAACCCTTAACTCTTAATTTAAGCTGTTCGGTAGTAGATCATGCATATATATATAATATGAAACTTGTCTTGTGCTCAGATTGTGATGTACAAATCTGAAAAATCCACCCTAAGCAGCCAAAAATATGTGATTTTGGCCCGGCCTAGCCCAGGGCTAGGCCCGGACTCAGTGGATAGGCAACGTAGCGCAAGAAGCGAACGTAATCACCAACGGAGCAGAGATGCGGATGGCCTCGATCGCTTCACAAGACTTCCTTGAAGTCTACTGGGGGCAGCATTGGGCGATACAAACCCATGCATAACCTTGACTGAACCCGTCGTGTGGGTGTTGGCTCTCGTCGAAACAAGGTTGACCGAGAATGGCTGCAGGAATAAAATTGAAGTTAAAAGGCGGGCAGGGCGGAAGATAGAGAACACACACCTCTTTACCCGGATGGTCGATGCAAACGTCCTATCTGTCCCATTCGCCCTGTCGACAAACCAGTCCTCCAGAGGGAGCGACACCTCGCCCAAGTAATCCTTCGACATCCAGTCCTTGTCCCCTATGATGCACTCCACCACGCCATGCTTGTCTGCGAGCGACAAGTACAGAGGGTAGTCGAACGTCGCGTACTTGGCTGCGTATACTGGATTAACCGTCCTCTTCGCTACAGGAGTCTGGTGCCGCATGTTCAGGATGGATACCACCACGACGCTGCTCGACAGTAAACATTGGAAAGGTCGGGACGCGACACGAAAGACTCACGGATCGCTGAACCCGTTGCTGTCCTTTGCCAGAACGTCCGTCGTATCACGACCGGCTGCGCTCCTGGCAGCGGCGAGAACCCGTTTTCTTCGCCGTGGTTGTATCAGTAGTGGCAGCTTCCTGTTATTTCCGTAGTCGTTCCTTTCTTGTATGCGTTCGGTCGTCCCAGTCGCGCTGGCAATCTTTGGGGAGAAAGAAGCTAGAATATGGGCGCTGAGCGCTACGAGATATATCCTGAAACCACCGCCGCCCACCTTACTGCCCTAGCCAAGAAGCCCGTCTCCGAATCCAACTAGCAACTAACTCTTGTTTCAGTTCAAGGTTGCGTAGAGCACACCGCATGGACGCACACGCACCGTGATCGCGCGCGCTGCGTCTCGACTCTTACGCCTCCTGTCTTTTCCCGAATCCGAAACCCTTATAATCGACAATCAATCTCTTCGTTTCGCGGGTCGAACTCGTAGATTCGCGCGGTCTTTATAATCGAGACCTGGGAGGGTGGGCCATGGGCTTGATTTCAAGAGGAGACGTGGCAGTGGGCGTGGAGACAACGATGATGGTGGTATTGGGGAAAGAAGTTGATGTTCCTCACGAGTACGATTAGCTCCCTTCACTTCAGTCAGCGTGAATGACCAGTGAAATTCAGGGTTGCCGCGAGATGTGCTGCAGGCGCTATGACGCCGCGCCGTGCGAGAGAGGAATGGCTTGAGGGACGATTGACTGTTGCGGCTTTGGAGGCAATGATCATTCCTGTGTTCATGGCATTGGTACGAGATTTTGGGCTAAGTTTGATGTACTCACAAGGTCGTGGGCGCACCCATGCTGTTCCTACGTCCCAAGTGTCCACACCACGTAGACCCCAGGTTTGGGGATCAATTGATACCCATAGGTTGGCGCTATGTTCCGTGGGGAGCGGTCGGCGAACGAGGGTACGTGAACATCGGAGAGGGCGCAAGCAAAAACTCACAGCCCATCTCCTCAGGCGGGTGTTCAACGTTCATGGGGTGTGGAGGCAGGAGAGACGAAGCATCGACCGCAAAAAACGATGCATGTTTATATAAGTGTGTATACTCAGGGTCTCAAAAGACCCAGGAGAGCCCGCGGTCAGGGGGACGGCGAATACTACACTGTCAACGTGAGCATTCCTTCCTTTTCTAAAATTTCATTGCCTAATCTTGTGAGTAGCCTCAAGCCATTCTCACGGCATTGGATGTCTATGTCGAGAACGTCTGCAAGATCGTTCCCATCGACAGTCCGCAATTCGGTCGTGTCATGGCCGTCTGTATCGGGGCAATAATGGTCGGAAGTATCAAGACCACGGTGAACGAGGGTGACTTCGTCAAGCGGGGTGATGAATTCGGTTACTTCGCATTCGGTAACATATAATCTTTCACCAGACGCTTCCTGTTGACTGATTATTGCCTTCACGCATCAGGTGGCTCAACAGTTGTAATCCTTTTCGAAAAGGGCGCCGTGACTTGCGACGAGGGTCTGATTATCAACGGCAGAGCGTCTCTAGAGACCTTGGTTCGTGTCGGCATGGGTATTGGAACTGGCCGTCTGGCTTAAATACATTCCTCCTGTCAAAGTGGACTCGTACCACATATAATATTCAGCTATATCACTAGAATGGAGATGATATTTCCCTCTACTTCGTTCTCCTTTTCCCTTCCATCTTTTCGATATCCTGTCTACCTTCACGCAAATGGCTGTAAGATTTGTCCTTGCCCTTTACAGTGTTGGCCGTTACATACGACGTCTATGTCGGCGCCGGAGGAGAATTGGCCTGCACTCCCCCGTACGTTAACACAGTGGAAGGCGACGTAGTGAACTTCATCTTATAACCTTGCCAAATTCGTCATCGAACATCTTGCTCACTCACTGGTCTCCACCCTTTCCCAATCCACACAGTGACCCAGTCGCCCTTCGAAGCGCCGAGCGAACCCCTCCCCCGTTCCCGAATGTCCGATTTCACGGTTCTACTGTGATCAGACGGGGCGCTGCAGCCAAGGTGCGTCAAATCGCTGAGGAGCTAACCTCGATTCGCAGGAATGATCTTCGCGATAAACCCTGGGCCTGAAGGTGAAGCTCAGTCGTTCAAGGCTGTCCGCGACCCCGCTATCGCTAACCAGCGGCACGGCGAGGGCGTCGTCCTCTTCGGTTGCGTCCTCGTCCGTGGACACGCCTCCGGCGCCCAAGAAACCTACCTATTCAAATTTAGTCTGATTGCGGTTGGACACTAGGATCCACGGTCTCGTTCTGTGATATGACACATATAGGGCATAAGATAGACGGGCTATGTATTTTACTACGAAGTGCCTGTGTCTGTCTGTCCCCCTCAGCTAGTAGAATATGTCTCACTAGCAGCCGCAAAGCAATAATCCTAACCCTGCATCTCCTCCGCCAGGCTCGCGACCGACTTATCAATGAAATATATGAGCTTTACGTGCGTCAACCTTTCCTGCGGCGCCTGTGGAAGCATCGTGTCAGAAAAGAGCGGATCAGGTGGCTGGGCGGCCGCGTGGTTTGCGGCCACTAGCATTCCCAGAACCTTCATAAAATAGGTGATAGCGGCGGGGACGAGTCCTTCTATACCGTTTTCTTTCAAGTCGAACACGCCCAGTGAACGGCGCTGGGTCAGCACGGTATCGAGTTTCAGAGCGCCGAATGATTGGTCGTACACCGTTTTAATAGGGATTCGGGCGTCCTTTGAGACTGTCGAATTTGTCTCATCTCCCGAATCGCGAAGTAGACGGCGGAGCACGACGTAGGCGAAGACCCAAGCGAACGATTCAAGATCATGCGATTCAGTGTGTTCAATCGGCTTGTTTTTGACGATGGAATGCATGATTTCTCTAGCCATGAACTGCACGGTACCCTGGATTTAGTCGATATCAGTAGAAGCCTCGGTTGAAGAAAAAAGTTAAACTCGTACGGTCATCAGGATGCCCCGCCTCGGGACACTCCACGTCGTATGCTGCGGAGCCCCAGGGATCTTCGTAACATGCACGACTTGATCAATCCTCGCGAACTCCGAGTCCATCAAGAAGCCTTCTTCACCCGCACTGGGGTTATTCGAGGCGGATATCATAATATTCCCAGCGCTGATGTCTCGGTGGAGGATTCCCCGAGCAACGAGCTGCTGATGACCTATTCAGCAAAATATAATGAGGACAACAGTCATGATGGAGGAGATCTGATGCTTACCAACGATGGCTGCACGGAACGCTTTTAACAGCTCGAGATAGCTCACGAAATGCCACAACGGCCGCCCGATGGTCCGCAGGATAAGGCGAGGGAGGACGGCCGTCCCAGTCCCAGTCCCAGATGGCGCGTTGGCTTCAGCATTCGTCTCAACTCTATGGAGCCATGCGCCGTACGGATAGTGACTACGCAGATTGTGCACTAATATTGGCAATGTCATTCTTGGCGTCGAACAGGACATCGCCGAAAGCCTCTCCAGTGCGTTCGCTGTTGCGCCACGCGTTCTTAAGGATCGAAAGGGGTGCACCGTCGACGATAGGACACTTGCCAGAGTTCCAAATAACCGGGATTACAGGCCAGATGTTCGTGCCTCGGCCGATAAGGGATAGAGACACCCAAATGGGCGGACCAACCGTCAACCATGAATTATGTACCCATTTTGTCGAAGTCACACCCTTGACCGTCATCGGGTACTCCATTGGGCATAATACCAAGTACGGCGGGAAGTCCGGTGATAGCCCTAGTGAAATGGCGAGCCCACGAACAGCAGGGTGAAGATCAGACGAGCGGCTTAAAAGTTGAACGGTAGGGTCGCATCCGAGATCGATATCCGAGAGGCGAGGGCTGACAAGTTGGCGGTTACCTTGATGAAAGTTCTGAAACCTTCACTACCATCGCAGAAGTCGGATATAGGAGAGAGCGAGACACCGTCCCTGTCGAAGATGCCCACCATGAACTTGCGCCCGAAGATGAGAAGGCCGACTGAGAAGAGCTGGATAGGGTGGCAAGACATATGGAGCCGAGCGTAGTCAGCGGCCTGGCAGACGACCGCGGAGATGGTAGCATCTTTCGCAGGGAGACCTTGGCTTTCCTTCGGTTTGACTTCCACGAACCAGTCAACGTCCATCCAAGAATCGCATTCGAGGACACGGGATCCGGTTCCGTCTGGCGCAATCTTTGGAAAGCCAGTTGTATATTCTTCGCCCTTGAGTTGCCTGTTCGCATCGATCTTGATGTTCCTCGTCGCTTTCAGCTCGCCCGGGTGCGAGAAATTGGCGATGTGGTTAAACAATCGTCGCTTAAGATGCCAGGTCAAATCTACGAAAGAAGTAAAAATTTGTTCGAGTTGCGTGTCATGGTCGACCATTTTGTTGCGGGCTTTGGCCGCTGCTGCCACGACCTTATCGAGTTCGTCGAAGGGACCTCGATGTTGAGTTACGGATATTTCGAAGCAAGAATCGACCAATTCATCGGGCACCTGGCCGATTTCAAGGCGTTTGAAAACAGAGGAATCATCTTTGGAAACCTTGCCCGCTAATTCTTCACGAACGACGCTACACACTGTTGCAGAACTATATAGGCCTGAGATGAAATTATGGGCAGCTGTGAGAGGTCTTCGAGGAGAGGTAATGTCAGCCAATGGTGGCAGGACAATAGGCGAGAACTCGTCGGAACGGAATGAACAATGCTTACCTAACGATCAAGAAACAGGCGCCGTCGAACCTACCACCAGTCCACAACATGCGCAGCGCCAGAGAATCCACCGGAGGGTACGACAGAGTGCCCAGGTCAGTACATGCGCCTTCCAGCTCTGCGCGTTCACTCACCTGTGGCTCGTCCGTAGATTGCGGCCAAAAGCCAACTAACGTCACCTCCTACGTCCCTGCAACATCGCGGCCGTCTGTCAGCACTCCAGTTGCGAGCGTGCGTCCAATCACCGCGAACGACCATGGAGGGTCGTCTAGGCGATGCTGGACCTTTGGTGCGCGCAATCGACCACCTTGGAGATGGATGACGACGAGGAGGGAGGGTCGCTCCTGCAGAACATAGGCGCGCTGACCAGCACATCGCGGGCGGCAAGAATTATTTACCACGACGAAGAGCGCTGAGTGCCAGCGGAACGGGGGAAGTACTGGGAGCCAACGGCTTCCCCTTGGGGGCTACGAACACCAAGCTGAGGGCAGCGAAGCTGTCGGCAGCGTCGAGCGAGAAGAGACGGGAGGAAGTTCGAAAGATGGGGTAGACAAATATAGCAAAAGAGGAGAAGATGAGGGGCGAAGAGAGGGAGGGGGAGGTAAGCAGGCAACGAATTGCTGCCTCTCGTCCCAATTTGACATCCCTTTCCATAGCTCCTGGGCGCCCCCTCCCAACGGGGCTACCCTCTTGCGCGCGCATGGTTAGGCGAGCCTCGCGCAATGACAAACCGCCGACCAAGACGCCAGAGTCGTGCTACTACGCCAGCGGCGCAACCATGCGGGAATGAGGCGGCAGGCACGCAGAAGGAAGGAGGGGAAGACCGGAGGAGTCGCCGAAGCAGACGAATTGCTTAATTGCGAGGTCATTTCTCTTGGCGGCTTTCAGCACAGCTCACTCACTTACCTGTGTTTAGTGTCACCAGGGGCACGGAAGGGAAGACAACGAAATGAACGCAAACGCAAACGGGAATCAACGCGAACGGGTGGGGTAAACGGCGCTCGGGCAACGAGGTAAACAAAACAAACACGCGCGAGCATACATCAGTGACGGAGCACCCTTTCCCCCGTTCCCCCACCACGTCCGTGTTCTTAGTACCCGCGACCACGGCATCAGGCCGAGATAGCGTCGCAGGGCACCCATACCATACCACGAATTCACAAACAGCAGAGCGTGTGTAATCCATTTTTGCATCCCATTCGTAGGCTTACGGAGGGCCATAAACAAAGCCACCGCTGAGACAAAGGAGACGAGTAAAACGAGGGGGATACGACGACGACGACGAGGGGGGGCTGCGTTTGAAGGAAGGTGAGTGACAGTTCAATAGTGTTCAAAGCGTAGGGGTACTTACTTGTAGTTTGTAATAAAACCGACAAACCCGCGGTGAGTGTTGGTCATCGACGGCGACGACAGGTATATTGGCAGCGCGACACGGAGGGTTTTGTAAGCACATGATAGTGTAGGCAAGGCTATGTATGACGTCTGACGAGGGTCGCGATCGAGGTGATGTTTATCGCAATCCTTTGGCACACACGTTGCAGGTATCTCTGGTCTTTCTGTTCAACGGACCCCCTCTATGTGATGCCACGACCACCACTTTCACGCTGCCTCTCTCCTTCAACCAGTCCAACGACGAACCGACCTCAGTGTTCCCTCGCCCACCTCCTTCCTCCCTCTATGCCGTATTCTCAGTCTCTTTGCTTGATGCTTCCAATCCTTTGAAGCTCCTCTGTACACCCACCCATCGCTTCAACCACCTCCTGCACTTTCCTCGCTAGCCCACCCAAGCAAACAACCGCGATTGCCCAGCCTCTACGATCTCACGCAGTAGGGCCTAAGCATCCTTCGATCGCAGCTCGCACCCTCCAACCTGCGAGTACTGAAGCTCTCATCGTGTACGTGGCCATTGCCATAGACGTCGACTCATACCGCTCCATCCGTGGATCTAGAGCAGGATTTGAACATTGGATTCCATGAGAACGGGTAGCGCCAGAAAGGCAAAGCGAAAGAGAGAGAAAGGGTGTCAATATGGAAGGGACACATACCTGGCACGTAGACGAAGGCCGTACCCGTGCCCACGTAGACGAAGCTCGACGCTTCCTACAGCGTCTCCTCCAACGTCTACCGCCCCTTCTATCCTACGCTCTGTCGACCTGAAGACAGGCTCTGGTAGGGGACGAGATGCGAGGCATGAGAGCGCCCGAGGTTTGAAGCCAAAGGGTGGGGAGCGAAGAGATGGAAAAGGGACGCGAGGAAATAGAAAGACCCACCCAAGACTTCAACCAGGGCGCCCTACCCATACCCGTACCCCTCTCGACGAAGCCTTCACTCACCCTCAACATCGATCTATTCATCATCGTAGCAGCAACGCAACGGCATATCGCGACGTGCACGTCAGTCGAACCCTGGAGCCGTGAACGAGTCAAAATCGGGTACTCACCAGAGACGTGGTTATGCACGACTGCAAGTTGCAGCACCGTCAACGAGGCCGCCACTGCTGAACTCCAGGACCTGCAACACGTCGACGACATCAGCCTATTCCTCACACATGGGGTCCATGAGAGAAGAGAGTGGAACGAGAGGAGGGGAAGGGAGAGGGAGATGAGGAGGAGACACTCACTTGAAACGTAGACGACGCAGACAGGACTACGCAGCAGGGGGGCTCGAGCTCACTACTAGAATGAAAGGCGGGTGTATCCTTAAAGGGTACGTTAACACTGCGTTATGACGATGATAAATAATACTTACTTTGACTAGGTTGAGATGCGACACTTTGGACGAGCTCGACAAGCTGTCCGGCAACTTGAAAGAAGTACGACGTCGACGCCAACGTCGACTTGCAGCGGCTGCGAACACTCAAGCTCGCAAGCTCGTATCGTATACGGTGTCGTCCCTACGTAGACCTACAGACAGGGCCGAAGAAGAAGAATTGAATAACTAGAGAGGAAGAAAGAAGACGAGAGCTTACGGTATTGGACACGTCGATGTCGACACGATTGCGACGAAGCTGTGACTGCGCGAACGGGCGTACGGGGGAAGTGGGCAGATACAATCCAACAAGGCCCTGATGTGGGGAGCAAAGGGGAGAGGTAGGCACGTCTGTTTAAAGATGAGAACGAGTTGTTACTCACCGCTGGGTTATCGTCCTTTCAGTAGTTCACGGTTGACGTTGAATGGCTAAACGATTCATGTAAGTAATCCCTCAGTTTGTCCGCATTCGAACGATGTGTACTGATATTGTTTTGATTTGTCTACGTAGGGTCCAACCCCGACCTGCTGTTCATCTGGCCGAAACGAGTCGGCGCCACGAAGACGATCATACCCCCATCTCTCTCCACGTCTCTTCCCCCTAGTCTCGCAACCCTCTACGAATGGAGTCGGCGGTTTCTCGATGGGGAATGGCTACGCCACAATGATCATGCCAGTCGACCTCAGACTTCAACGTGGAGTCTACTCAGTGTTCGGCTCTACGACGGTTCGTGGACACGGAGGGCTTCTAGTCACGATCAGAGACTCAGAAGACGGGTCACCGAAGTACGTCAGTCGAATGCGAATGAGTGGAGAGTGTACTCACTGTGGACGTCGATACGAGTATGGGTACACATGGCTACATTGAAGTTATAGCCCCGTCGACTAGGAGGCCGCTACTCCTCGATTCGAGGGTCTGCTGCACGTCGCTGACGTCAGTGTGGATATTACGAACGAGAACGGGACAGGATGGGATGTGTGAAGGGAAGGGAAGGGATGGGATGAGAATAGAGAGTGACGTACTGAGGGATGGTTATTCGCGAGCGAAAGACACGTCCACAGAACCCGTAGCCACGGGAGAGCAGGCTAACGAGAGATGACGATATAAGGGTACGTCGGTAAGTCGTTTGGATTAAAATAATCAAGAAACTCACGCGTACCTTTAGACTGTAGCTTCGAATGACGATCCCGAGCTCGAGGAACTGCGATGGCAACACCACCACCACCCGCACGCTCCCCGTCTTGGGAGATACAGGTACGCGATGCCGAGTATGACAACGCGACGGTCCACGACATTGATGAGCCGCTCTCAGGCTCTACATGGGATGCGTGAACCTGAAGGCAAAGACGACGAGCAGTGAGGCGAGGAGAAAGGAGCCGAAAGAGGGAAAGAAAGAAAGAAGGATGATGAATACGTACAGTGTTCGAGGCCTCTCATCGACTCGTCGTCGACTGCGCTAATCGGCGTGCAAGGGAAGTGGGCAGACATCGTGACGGCGGGACAAGGTGCCTTGCTGTGGTGTTCAAAGAAAATAGGGTAAGTACGTCCGTCTAAACATGAGAGAGAATCAGTAACTAACTTGCAATGGGTTATCATCCTTTCAGTAGATCGCAGTGCAACATTTAAACGATACGGGTAAGGTAATTGGCTTGTCGTGTGTTTGAAGGATACATACTGATATTGGTTTGATTCGTCTACGTAGGTTTGCCGTGCGCTTGGGGACCGTACAGACTCGATAAACCATCCATTAGTGGTACATGCGCTCAAGCTCTCCCGCGAATTCATGTAAGTCATATCTTAATCTTCACTTAAAATGGTTCGTTGATTTGATAGACGGGGTCGATTATGCAGTGGTTCTCCGCCCTTATACCTACCTACCCGGAAATACAGGCAAAAGCCCACGCTGAGTTGGATCGTGTCGTAGGCAGGGACAGGTTGCCCACTCTCGAAGACAAGAAGAATCTACCTTATATCCACCCTATTATAAAGGTATGCTCAAATTCGCTTGTTCGATCCATGAGGCTCAGCTAACTTGGTCCTACCTTTGTCTTTAACTTTGTTACTTCGCGCAGGAAATCGAACGCGTCCATAATCCATTCTGGCTCGGCGCTCCCCACTTCAGTATGCAAGATTTCATGTACAGAGGACAGTTTATTCCTAAAGATTCCGTCTCCATCATTAACTCGGTGAGTACATTCTCTCGTTCTCGAATCTCCGACCACCTCATCAACCTTCCCTTCCTAGGACGACGTTACACGACTGTCGACGATGTCGACGAAGCCAATGGACTTGAGAACGAACTAGAAGCGACACAATGTCAGGCAGCGCGCTATTGACGAGGGTGAGGGCAGGGAATACGTACGGTTGATTTGATAGCTGACGGACGGCTTGGATGTCGACGAAGAGGATGGAAAAGGAGGAGGAGGAGGAGAAGAAGAAGAAGAGATAGATAGATTATTTCATGGGTCAATAAGTTATCCGACCAGATAAGAGACATACTCACTGATGTATAACAGCGCCATCGACGATGACTCGGCCTTCACGCACCCGCGCGCGAGAGTACTCTCTTCCCTTGCCCGCGGACATTGAGACCGCAACGGCGCAACGGCGTTGGTGCCCCGCAGTGTTGCCGTGTGACGTCGAATAGCAAGTGAACCCACCTTGCTCATCAACGCCGCGACTTCCCTCAGTGACAGCATATATCTGTCAATAATATCCCACAAATTCATCCAGCAGAAAACGCAGTGAGTGCAGTAGTTGCTGCTGGTAGAGTAACTAAGTAGTTGGGGTGTGATAGGTGCCGATAACCTTATTTACTTTTAGCTATGACGAATTTTCCAATCGAAATCTTTCTCATCCAATAGGAAACATACGGCCACTAGACTCTCGGAGCTGACGCGGCGACGAATTGCTCTTTCTCTTCCTCGACTACCGACTTGCCTACTGTACATATTATCGACGCCAACTTGATACGCTTCCCAAGACAAGCAAGCGTGGATCAAGCCTATCTTGATTCTCAATATCTCGGCCATCAACTCATCTCTGGGGTTTCAAACTGAGGGAGGAAGAGAACGTCGCGCACGGTGTTGGACATAGATTTCAATCTTGGGATGGCTGGGCCATACAGCACGTCAGTTATAGGTGAGTCATCAACTTGATTTCCACCATGTCTCACCCGCTTGACAGCCACCAAATCAGGGCGGCGCAGTTATTCCTGAAGAACTTGAATGTCGAGGATGTAGAATGCGAGTCCCGGGTCGTCTAGATCACCAACCAGCGCCGGTTTCAGCCCATCTAGTAATGTTCACCATCAATTGTCGCGCTTCCCACTTCCTCGGTTCTCTCTCTTTACCCAAACCCATATGCCTCAACACAATCGCGGAGGACAAGACTCTGACTCTGAAGAGAGCGACGCGGAATCACCACCGCCGCGACCCATACCCATACCCAGATCGCGAGACTCGATGTCGAAGGACAAGCAAACAGGGAAAGCAATAGGGAAAGTGGGCGATTCGGGGGTTGACGAAGACGGGTTCTTGAATGGGATCGACCTTCGAGCGCAAATGGCGGCATGGGATCGACTGAGGAATCGTGACACTGGGAAACGGGGTCGTGCTGGTGGTCGTGGCCGTGATGGTGGTAGAGGGCGTAGTCGAGGTGGGCCCATTCAGAGTGGTCGCGATGAAGGACTTACTGGTAGTACGGCAAACGTCAATGACGATGCAAGAGACGCACCTGGTGGTGGTATCCCAGACGGAGCCGGAGATGGGAGCCAACTTGAGGCTCAGGAAGCAGCAGCAGTAAACGAAACAACGACAACGAAATGGAAAACGGCGAAGCAAAGGACGGCGTTTGCTAGACTCGCGAGGCAACGGAATCTTCAAGCTGCGAAGAGCCTGAGGCGAGGCGACGAAGCTGGTAGAGCTTCTGCGGAGGACGGGGACGGAACGGGAATGGGAACGGTGACATTCAGGTATGTAAATCCACACTCCTTATAACATTCATCGCTCGTCAACGACGAGCATATGCATATGTGTTCTATTCTAGTTACTGAAATTGGAATCGTCACCACGTAGACCCAGAAGGCCGTCTATGCCTCTCCCACGTCGAGCTACGGTTCTGGAGGCGGAGACAACGCGTACTCCTACACGTAGGGACCTCCCCAGCGCATCAACTTCGAACTCTAAAGCTGCTCGCGAAACCTCAACGACAAAGGATACGCACGACTCCTCCCACTCTGACTCTTCCCACCCCCGCTCCTCTTCCTCAGAGTCTGAGTCTGACGGCGTGTCCGAGGAAGAGGAGATCCATATACCAATGACGTTGAAGATCGGACCTCCGCGCGGTATTCGACGTGACAACGGGAAAGGGAGGAAGAAACCTCCGCCATCGGCATCAGCATCCGTAGATGTGGCCAACCCCCCAAATGCAGTACATATTCCCGTCCAAAAGTCCACATCACTGTTTCGTCTCCTCCAGTCACGCCTCCTTTAGCTACGCCTCCACCACCTCCGTCTGAGGCTTCAGAAGAGCAACGAGTTGAATGTCCGAGTCTTCCCGTCGACTTGAATCCCGAAATAGATCACAACCATGATAATGACCGCGAGATGAGAGAGGCGTCTCAGTGTCAAAGAGAGCGGATGCAGCTGATAGAAGATGGGATGCCGTTTTGTCAAGGCGGCGCTGCCTAAATGCGCACGAACTAGGTATGAACGCCGTACCACTTACAACGAGAAGACAGTTTACTTACTTGATGTCGTAGCCGCTGGCCTCTTTCACATATATCCTTGCCCCTCCTATCTCCACCCTCCAGTGTCCCCCCATTCTCGTGCACGACCCCACCATTATCATCACCCACTCGCGCACACTGCGCAGAGCGGCTTCAAAACCTCAGCTGGCAACGACAGCACATAGAAGACGAGGGGGACGGCTGGGGAGGTAACGTGAGACGAACGTGCGAGACGAATGCGCGAGATGGCGGGGGCTGCGGGACGACTTACGCAAAGACGGGGCGCAGGTAGACGTTGTCGTACTAGCGTCATTCGTAGGAGATGTCGCCGTCGATGTAGTGGACTACGAACGCGGAGTGGAGAACGGACAAAGGTTAGGTTAGTAGGGCTCCAACGTCAACGTACGGATAAAAACGGGCAGCGAGAAGGAGGGAGACCCACACCCACTTCGACGCAGCTCGACGCTCGCTACAGCGTGGCCTCCAACGTCAACTCTCCCTGCCGTCTCCACTACCCTACGCTTCGCGACCTATAGACAGGCGATCGTATCAGTGTATCGAATTGCGTAGTCTACGAGAATTGAATAGGAAGGGGGACGAAATATGAGATGCAAGGCGCGTGAACACACGAGGGATCGAGGGATCATTGAGGGAAAGGAGTGCGAACAGTTGAGACGGCGTACATGAGAGACACAGAACGAACTACTCACTAATCACCTCAACCAGGTTGCCACACCCGTACCCGTACCCATCTCGGCAATCCATGATGTCCACAACACCCACCTCACTCGCCCTCCACGTCAACACCAAGACGGTTGGCGCGTGTACCCTGCGACGACGAGCTCACATTCCATAATCATGGTAGCAACGGACTGGCCTATCGCGACGTACGTCGGTCGAAGGCGAACGAGCGAAGAGTGTGCACTCACAGTGGAATGAAGTGATAGCCCCGGCAACTAGGACGCGGACACCCCTCGATTTGAGGATATACTGTACGTCGCCGAAAGCAACATGGAGATCACGAACGAGCACGGGGCAAGGAGTAGAGGTGCGAGAGGGACAGATGGGATGGGATGGGGTGAAGATAGAGAGGGACATACGAAGATGAATATTCGCGAGCGAAATAGTCGTGCATAGAATCCGTAGCCACGGGAGAGCAAGCTAATGAGAGACGAGAGCATAGGCATATGTTAGTACACTGTTGTATTAGAACAAAAGAAACTCAAGTGTTCCTTTAGACTGTCAGACTGTAGCGTCGAACGAGCCCCAGCTCGACGAGCCACGATGGCGACACCGCAACACCACTACACTCCCCGTCTTGAGAGTTACAGGTACGTGATGCTGAGTACGACAACGCGACGGTGCACGGCGTGGATGAGCCGCTCCGAGGTTACACGTGGGATACGTGGGATACGTGGACCTAGAGGCGAAGACGACGAGGAGTGATGCGAGGGGAAAGGGATAAGAATAGGGAATGAGGCAAAGAGAGAGAGGGGGAAGGGAGGGTGATGAATACATACGATGTTGAACGACTCACCTCGACGTCGACGACGTCGACTGATTACGATTACGCTAACCAGCATGCAGGGGAAGTGGCCAGCCATCGGGACGGCGGCACAAGGCGCCTTGCTATGGTAATAAAAGTGGAGGTAAGCACGTCTTCTTAAAGCTGAGAACGAGTCGTTACTAACCAATGCGTTATCATCCTTTCAGTAGACTCGGATCGCGGTGCAATGTCTAGACTAGTAAATATGTATGTAAGTGATTCATTAGTTTCGTTCTGCGTTTAGAGGATAGTAAATACGTACTGATGTTGGTTTGATTCGAATCTCGTCTATGTAGGTTTGCGATGTTCGTACGACTCGTGATGTCGAATTACTCCACGCCACCACCAAGACAGTCTGGCCGTTCATTTATCTCTCTTTCCTTTTCCCTTTCTCTCCACGTCTGGCAACCCTCTACGAATGGAGTCGGCGGTTCTTGATGAGGAATGGGTACACCAAGATATTGTGCAACGTCAGAATTCAACGTAAATTCGGCTCGGCGTTCGGCTCTACGACAGTTAGCGAAACGGAGGGCTTCAAGTCGGGATCAGAGACTGAGAGGGTGAGTCCCAGTCAAAAGTCCCTAGGCTAGGGTCGGTGGTGAAAGGTTGATAAAAGTCGACCTACGACGACCTATGAGCGCTAGGCCAATCGGAATATAACCAATGGAATTTAGTTGCCATAGGCTACCAGATGTCGAGAAAGGTTGAATCTGCTAATTCGGTCAGACGGCGGCTGGATTATAATGGGAGCGAGGAGGCATGCTTCCCGCCGTTCACATTATAATGCATCCAACAAACAGCTGATCTGGCATTATAATATTCACTGAGGGGGGTTGAGATGCAGGTACATTATAATGCATAATCCAGGAGAGTCCCTACGGTATCATAATACTACTACATGGACACCTCGACCTCTGCATCCATGGGCCCTAACCGGAACCCTTCGCTTGCATCTCCTGCCACTCGCTCAGACTGCCAAACGTGCTAGAAGATGTGACAATTGGGATCTTTACTAAAAATGTTGAAATGCGTGTGATGCTGGAGTCTGAGACGTGCACCTCCTCGTCTTTCAGGTTCACTTTGATTAACTTTCCATCGAAGAAGACTCGGGTCTCCACCCGGATTTCATGCTGCCTCATGGATCCCCTGCAGTGGCTCTCACTTGGAGATGGTGAGTTTCGAGCGGAAACAAAAATAACCAGTCTACTCACGTGTTATGGATGAACACAAAGCCATCCACCAAGCTCTCAGGGCTAGAGTGTGTAAGTAGGTAGTAGATACCCAAAGCTAATTTGACTCACGTTGAAACCTGAACATCATGCAGTGGCCCAACATTAGCCTGAGTGTCGTCTGAATCATTGGTCAGCCACGGACCCAGAACACAGATAGTAGGCCTCCTACCTTGGTCTGCCAGAGTGACAGGAGTTTGCTTTAGCTTGCGCGGCGGCGGAGGAAGGGAATGATGAACTTGAGGACTACTCATGAGTGGAACTGTGTGAGAGAGGATGCAAAAGATCCTTGGGAAAACCAACGAACTTTCCGACGGTTGACAAGCGCTCGCCCTTCCACGTAAACTAGGATAAACAAACTAAAAGTATGTGCGCTCTGCTTGATTTTATGGACGAGAGGTGGGGCATCCGCCAGAGAGAGTAGACCCATTCCACGATTATTCGAATGTCTATGGTCATCACAGTGCTCAGTTATAGATTGCAAATGTTGTTTCTAAGTGACAAGTGGTGTAACGAATGTCAATGCAATATGAAAGCGAGCCAGAGCTACGCGCAGGGGCGGCAGATGAAGAAAGAAGAAATAGAGGGAGAAGGCCAGAAACTAAACACATCATCTGGGGGACTCCACTGGAAATCCAGTGTCTGCCGTCGACACCCACGGAACTCGCAGACTACACGGTGTTGCTGATGTCCATGACCAGACGTAGCACGGCTTGTCACTCAGCGACAACGAACCAGCGTCCTGGTGTACGTGGGCTCCAGCCATCCACCTCCACCTCCACCGTCATCCCTTGGTATCTCGAATGATCAACATCCAAGTCGACTAGTGGCTTGGCCAGCGAGCTTGCTATCGTAGATGGATAGTAGACGAGACGGGAAGATGCAAGTTTATTCAAACCCGATGTAGGTCTGACGGCGTCGACATTCGACTCGAAGCGTCATTATGTGAGGAATACGCGGGGGAATCGAATAAAATACGGCTGAGGGGGTAGGCGTAAGCTTCGACATGGCGTAGCGAGGGTGAAGGGACAATAAACCGCCGAACGAGGCGAGGCGAAATTCGGAGGGTGACTCGTAACTCACGTACGCAGCGTAGAGTCATCCAAAACTCAACGCAACACTTTACATCGACCTCTACCTCCAGCTCTAGCTCTCTATACACCCCCGCCTCTATCTCGCAGCCTAAATTCGGGTATTCGAGTCAACCTGCCGACCAGGAAGCTAGAAAGCTAGCAACCGATCACACCAACGGACAGACGGTATGCGTGTATGGATTATGTTCGTAGCCTATTTCGTCGAAGAAGTGGATTTGGTCTTTGCTCGCGAAGAGGGCGGCTCCGATACTATGTACAGGGGCATCTCCCCATCGCTATATTTAAAAAAATCCATCAATTACTGCGTCGACGACAATGATTCTTTAATAGACGGATGAACGCTCACCTCATAATAAAACCCGCCCTGCGAGTCCAAGTAGTTGAAGTACGCTTGATAGATAAGACAGAACGCCGAACTGACGGCCAATCATATCATCAGCATTCGGCATTTGTTCGAGCGAAATTGGGGTAGTAGACTGACTCACCGGAGCTTCTATGCCATAATACGCACGTATATTTTGCGAATTGTCTCCTGCACCTAAGAGACTTATGACAGATTAGCAATTCCACCTTCACAGAAGCGTCAGATGTACAGCTTGCATACGGCGAGATCGCCATTGGACTTATCCTGAGCCTCTGTCGCGGTGGTCGAGGTCGAAATCTTGAGAACTGCAGGGTCACGTCGTGCCGATACAGGAGGACAGGGATGTATGGAATGGAGGAGAGGCGTCGCTGTGCACGTCCTGGGTCACAACACGTCGGTGAAGTGTTCCTGTTTCGCGGAGGACTAGGGAGCTTACCTGGCTACTTTTTTTGCAGGTTGGTGAGTCCTCCGCTTCGCTCTCATGCCCCATTACTTCCATTTCAAAGCAGCGTGCCTCAGCGCGCGGGTTCGACGTCTCAAAGATTGAGCGTGGATAGCAGAGGCCATAGAAGTCCTCTGTACCGACGTCGGCAGTCCGCTGGCAGCTAGGAGAACATCGCTCCCTAGTTGGACATCCCGCGGGTGTCGGTCCTGCATCGATTGCGCCGTTTCATCCTGGAATGGAGGTGTTCCCTGGTGAGTTCACGTTCAGGTGGATCAAAGAGCGGGAACATACGGTGTCCGCTCACTATTGCGCCGCAATTTCTGGCCTCCCTTCTTCGTTCTCGATATTTCGGGCAATCGATTTCAGCAGCATAGCAAGTGGGGCGGGGATGGAGGTGAGTACGAGAGGTACCCCGCATTATTGACGCTCGAACTAGCGCCACGTTAGAAGCTCACGAGCTACACGGTGTGCTCAGCATCGACGACATTGATGCGAGAAGACCACTTACCTCTACCCCCTTCCATCTGACTCTTCGCGCCCTAGAACAACCATCGTTATGGACCATTGTTTTAAAGGGTGAACTGAACTCACCTTATAGAGCAGCCGTATCCCAAGTCGTACGTAGACCTGCATCTTCTCCTCCTCAAGCTGTCCAGTCATCCGTTTCTGCACGATGATATTCGCAGAATTCTACACCACGCTCGTCAGAATACGCGTAGCCAGCGAACCAGAAGAAAACCATACCGCGCCAAGCTTGTAGTCGCCACTGCTAATCTTGCCTATAATCTTCGTGTACCACTTCCTCTTCGCCTGACTCGCCGTCACAAAGTTTAAGTCGCTCTCCTCTCCCGTCTTTTCTCTTCCTCGTTTCGTTTCTCCTCGCCGTTGCCCTTTAATATTGACGGATCGATCAAGCGCCGGCCGTCAGGTATGGGTTGAAGATTAGCACAGTTGGAGGTTGGAGGAGCTGAGAGTGGAGAGAACGGATTGGAGGTGAATGGACGAGTGTGCGAATGGGTTCGTGTGAGGAGATGGGGAGCGTTGGTTGAGGTGGTTGAGAGAAACCCGAGGATATCCATAGACCTTTGGAGGGTTGTTGACTCGCTGACTCGATGAGAGAGCGAGCTAAAGGTATGCGTAAGATAAAATTATGTGAGTTTTTTCATCATTCTAATCAAACGGCGTACTAAAGTACCCTTCATGACCTTATCTCTCGCTAGCTTACTCTCCCCCTTGGCTACGGCATCCATGTATGCTCAATTCTCGTGGACTACGCAATTCGATACGCTGATACGATCGCCTGTCTATAGGTCCGCGAAGCGTAGGGTAGTGGAGACGGCAGGGAGAGTTGACGTTGGAGGCCACGCTGTAGCGAGCGTCGGGCTGCGTCGAAGTGGGTGTGGGTCTCCCTCCTTCTCGCTGCCCGTTTTTATCCGTACGTTGACGTTGGAGCCCTACTAACCTAACCTTTGTCCGTTCTCCACTCCGCGTTCGTAGTCCACTACATCGACACATCTCCTACGAATGACGCTAGTACGACAACGTCTACCTGCGCCCCGTCTTTGCGTAAGTCGTCCCGCAGCCCCCGCCATCTCGCGCATTCGTCTCGCACGTTCGTCTCACGTTACCTCCCCAGCCGTCCCCCTCGTCTTCTATGTGCTGTCGTTGCCAGCTGAGGTTTTGAAGCCGCTCTGCGCAGTGTGCGCGAGTGGGTGATGATAATGGTGGGGTCGTGTACGAGAATGGGTGGACACTGGGGTGTGAGGATAGGAGGGGCAAGGATACATGTGAAAGAGGCCAGCAGCTACGACATCAAGTAAGTACACTGTCTTCTTGTTGTAAGTGGTACGGCGTTCATACCTAGTTCGTGCGCATTAAGGCAGCACCGCCTCGACAAAATGGCATCCCATCTTCCATCAGCTGCATCCGCTCTCTTTGACACTGAGCCGCCCCTCTCATCTGCTTGTCTGAGTCGACCGTAGTCGATGTTTGGGACCAGTGCGGCGTCCTCCTGTGTGAATCGAGATTCATTGTCGTCGCTACTGTCACTCGTAGACGCCGCTGTTCTAATGGACTGGAAGGGTCGGGGAGTTATCATGAGTAGTTCGGAAGTATATCTCTCTGCGGGAACAGGTCAGTCTGCACTGATGTTTGATGTCCATTGTCGTGCTTACCTGTAGCAGTTCCCTCTATCCTCTGTATTCCAGGCATGTCCCGCGATTCGAGTTCGCCGGTCGGTGCAATGGCGCATTTGTGCTTCAGCGTCTCATGATATCGACGATGGCTACGAGGGAGGCTCTAGAGTTCGTGGGTCAGGAAGAAGAGTGCGAGGTGAATGTGAGTTTCGTCCTCATCTTAACCACTGATTGCTTGCCCAGACAGGTGATGCTAGTATCCCTACGGTTGGCGGCGATATGGTGGGAGTACGACCGAGGCAGAGTTACCCACGATGACGTTGTGGCGCTCGAACCACTGCCACGTGCTCGATCGAACTCTGCTCCGTTCCGTGAGATGGCTTCGGACTTCAACCACCTCTCACACGTACACGACGACGACGACGATGGAGTGCCATGGCCCTGTTTTTCATTCTACCTCCCTCTCTCTCGCTGTATCGACATTATGCAGCGGGCTCTGGCACTTACTGTGCAATGCTGAACATGGTGGTGTCGATGTTGGGGATGGTGGGATGCCGGTACGCAGTTGTGCAGTGATGTGCCCATCTAAACGTATCGGTAAGTCTTCGTTTTGTTGGTAGGGCTTCCCTTCTTCCATTCAGCGTTGGTTGACTCGTATATCGGCCTCAGAACGATATCGAACGCTAGGTAATGAACGGGACGTGGTACCTTGCAAGTTCGAGTGCGCCCGGATCGCCTGATGCTGGTCGTTGGCGCTACCTAGGTATGTCTGAATCTATGCTACCGTTTCTTACTTACCTAGATCAGCGCGCACAGTGCTGCCTGGCCGTTCTCAAGCCCCCTCTTTAACGACGTACTATTCGGTCATGAGAGAGTGAAGGCATCAACCCTAACTCGTTCGCGCGCATACATTCACGCGAAACACGATTATATTGCCATGCAAGTGTCAGAGGTTGAATGGCGGAGCAATGGGCTTAAGGAGTGACGCGGGGACAGGGTGGAGAAAATATAGGTATGTGGTATCGTACTACAGTGTATATATGCGCTTACAAGGGAATACCTGGGGATACTCATCTTGTTCTGAGAGCGCGGGCTCAACGTGGACCTCATTACGTGGCGTTTTGGAGCTGCGAGTCGCGAATTCGGTGGCGACTGACACGTCGCCGTGGTTTCCAGAGAAATCACTTGCATCTCAGACGTGGGTCCAATTTGGTTTGCATTCCCTGAACGTCATGCTGACAATAGTATCTGTGTATACTATTAAAAACTGAGTCTGTCCTTTATTTCATCGGTTGTATCGAGGAGTATAATAATACGGTGTATGGTCAATGGTCAATTGTTCAGCGACTCAGTGTTGATATGGACTAAGTGTTGAATGTCTAATATATTACGTGCTCAGTAGCGGCAGACCAGAAAGTATCTGTAGTCTTTACAGTGGATACAAGAATATATGATGAGATGTCCATTAATAAATATGTGAATCTGACGCGATAGCGAATGTGTGAGTATGAGGGAACAGCAAAACAAAACAACAAAATGACAATGCAGTAGTCCATGGTGTCGTATATAGATGGAACAAAGTGATACCGAAAGGTACGTTGTGCATAGCAACGTTCTATACTAGGGACGCCTCAT
Source organism: Sanguinoderma rugosum (assembly GCA_017499575.1). Taxonomy (NCBI): domain Eukaryota; kingdom Fungi; phylum Basidiomycota; class Agaricomycetes; order Polyporales; family Polyporaceae; genus Sanguinoderma; species Sanguinoderma rugosum. The sequence goes on along the minus strand of VTPW01000003.1, from coordinate 4,395,316 downwards.
CGCCGAGGGTGAACAGCTCTTTCCAGCCAATTTTTAGGAGACCCATCAGTGTTCACGCTGCCGCGTTGTTGGAATGCTGGGGTCCACAGAAGTATTGGGTGCTGGTAGGGACGCTGGGAATTCTGATTGCATTGGTAGGATGGATGTGTTCATAGGGATTTCCATTGCAGCTATCAGAGCTGAGATGCTCGGAGAATGTGAAGGGGGAGGGATTTCGGGTGCATGTGCAGATACAGGTGTCAGGAGTGGAGTGGAAGATTCCGCGTCTGCGCTAGACAGAGGGGAGGAACGATACATTGGTGGCGGCGTCTCGGTCCTACGACTGAAGTTGGAGATAAACGCGAATGGTCCCGGTGGGGTAGCAGGTGGAGTAGTGGGAGCGACAGCGACAGCAGTAGTAGCCGCTGCTGTATGAACCCCAGCAGGTGGAGTACTAGCAGATGCTGCGAACCGCTGTACGCCGTTGAACTAGGCAACAAACTCTCGCCGGCGCCCGTCCCTCTAGCGAAAGGATCGATGATGCGACTCTCTTCGCCAGGAGGTGGCCAGACACCCTCCTCTCGGAACAAACTCCCACTCTCTGCTCGAGCACGGAAGAGCGAAGGATAAGATGTACCTGGTACCGAGAGCGTTGATGCAGGTGAATCTCGTCCACCAAGTACGCCGAAATCACCTAAAGCCCCGCTCGCACTCATGCCACGAGAATGAACCTCCAATGGCATACCTCCAGTGACGCTGCTCAACCGTGAATGAGCCCAATCCCGATCCCTATACGGCGTCATAGCAACATCCTCTACGTCTTCATCACCAAAGTCCTCGCCTTCTAGCAGTCTAGCGCGATTTTGTTGGTGCTTGCGTTTTGCGACGAGCTTTTCGACAAAGCCGAATATGACACGGTTGCGACGGTTGCGACGGTAGGCGAAGATGCCGCCAATGATGATCAAGGCAAGGACTGCGGCGCCGACGGAGACCCCCGCTATCAGCGAAGGGGTGGCGCGCGTGGAAGATGGGGCGGGGGATCAGAGAGACGTAGGGAGCGTGCTCGTAATCTAGAAGAGTTCAGGGGAGGCTTGAGAGGGATGAGCTAGAGTTTACTTACTGTCATTAGCTGGCCGTTCACTGTAGTAGCGATTTCCGTTGTGAAAACGGAGTCGGGTGCTGAAGAAGATGGGACGAACGGATTGTCTGGGGATGTTGGCGTGGGAGAGACTGTGGATGTCGTATCACTTGGCTGGGAGGTCTGGGGTGGTTCGCTTGAAGTCGATGGCGCAGGGTCTGACGTTGGTGGAGCTTCGGACTTCGGCGGGGGTTGTGAACTTGTAGCCTCGGGCGCAGAGGTTGGAGGTGTGGTCGGCTCAGAACTCGGATGCGACGAAGACGACGACGGTAAGCTAGACTGGGAAGTCGGAGGATCTGTGGGTGGCACCGAAGTAGTTGGAGGTGAGCTTGATGTTGTCGGAGGTGGCTCCGAGCTGATGGATATGAGATGTTGGACTAAAAGGACGAGAGGTCAACTCACGAAGATGTACTCAGATCCGACGTTGGTGGATTTGCGCTGCGACTCAACTCCGCTAGCGGGTTCAGTCGGGCCTGCTGAAGTGGATATCGTTGAGCCCTATGGAAGCCGCAGTCAGTCAACTAACCCAGCTAAGTTATCCGTTATGGCGAACCTGTCTCACCGTGAGCGACAGAAGGGGATCACTGCTGGCCATGGTGGTAGAAGTATCGTCGATCTGAGTGCTCACTTGGACCGTCGTGGTTGGCTGCTGGACTGCAGGTTCACTTGCTGCTGAGCTATCTGTTGGTTGTGGACTGGACGGTGACTCGTCGCCGCTTGGTTCTGGTGTTTGCCTTGGCAGATGGACTCGCCTAACCGACATGAGGCGGGGTAAGTGGGGCAAATTTAAGTGGTAGAGGAAGAAAGATGAATGAACATGGCAAGAACGATGGGAACAGTGAGCGCATGTGTTTGTTTAGTTCTTTGTGAAAGGCCACGACAGTCAGAAATTGAACTAACATGCATAGCCACTAGCGAGATCATGATTCCTTAATCGTGTGATATGTAGATAATTTCAGCGCCACAATAGGCGCCCGCGTGATTCATTGTCAGTAACCAGGAGGTAAGTGCAGAGTGAGCGCGACAATGAGCTCGTAACACAAGCGGGCCATGTGAGGTATAACTACACAACCATCCCCTTGGACATCGTGATGAATAGACGGGCAGGTACTGTGTCCAGAGAACGGTGTAGCTCACCTTGCGCACAGGATCCGCTTCATTCCATATCATCATCTTCTTTGACGCGAACGCTGTTCAGTTGCTGTGCCAACAAATCTCGTAGCATATCTGTACAGGGAACATAAAGCGACGGAGAGATTAGATTAACTGCGTCCGCCTGCATTATGAGCAAGTAAGTACTCACGAAATGCCTTAGGGCAAACTCGTGGGAGGAGACGCGATACGGAATCGTCTCGAGTTGCTGAATCATCTGTAAAATATGTTATGGTACACATCCCAAGTACAGATCACCATAGTATAAGGCCGTCTACACCACTACTAAGGTCCATGAATGTGTACAGGCGGACGGTAGTAAATGGTCGCATTATAAGAATTTTCACAGTAAGTACTGTTTTCATTCGGGAAGTACAGACAAGAAAGCCTCGAGAATGAAAGAGAAATGAAGGAATAAAGGAATGAAGGGCGAAGTAACATATATGGTCGCGGCGTACCAAAAAAAAGCAGGAGTAACTAACATCGAGAACACAGGGACAGCAATACGGCAGCAGTCCGTTATCATCCGGATAAAGCTTGAAAAGGGTGGACAAGCTTCTAATCTGCCATAGCGATATCACCCGCATCAGCAGCTATCGTTGTCGTTGGTTCTACCGCTGTCGTTCAGATATGTTGTTTAGGATAATTCAATGCCATGTACCTGTAGCCTCAGCCTTGCCGTCTAAATCCATGGCCGCCGTCTTGTCTGTAACGACGCCTGTCATCGCCGCAGTATCCGGTGGTGCTGTCTCAACGCCATGTCCGTTAGCGTCACCCGCCACAGTAACTGCCGCCGATAGGCCATTGATCGATGTACCGTTGGCGTTGCCACTCCCGTTAGTCGTCGTTCGGTTCAGGATATGATGCCACGTCTCCACTAGATCCTTCGCTCGGTCCCAGAACTTGAATTCAGCGTCCCGAGGCACTTTGCCTTCCTCGAGCGCGGCGATATGACGCATTACTTTAGCGATCTTGGAAAACTAAACAGATGTGAGGTTTCGAATGATAATGACGGATCAAAAGGACATACTTGGAGGTATTGGATAGTCATCTTGCTGTACGTCTCAATGGTGGCGAATAGGGAGTCGATGGCAGGCATTTCCTGCGTGAGATAAGTAACAAGTAGATTGGATGGAGAGGCCGCGTACCTCCTCCTTGGGCATCGCCTTTGGACTCAGGAAGGTTTTTTTGAAGTTTGTGGCGCCATTCTCTTACTTTAACAGCTTCGGTGTCTTTGCCTAGATCAGCTATTGGCGACATGAGCTAGACGAACTGTATTGAATGGTGAAGAGGAACTCACCGTCGAGATCCATCCTCTTCCTCTTTCTCGTTACGCTTGGTCTTCTTCGCAGGCGGAGGCGAAGTGACGGGATTACTTGGACCGCTATCACCTTCCTCTTCCTCATGACCCTCGCCGTCATCTTCCGACTCCACCATGGCTTTGCTCTTTGCACCACTCTTTCGCACCTTCGCAGGTGTCTTCTTCGCTCTAGCTTTGCCAGAAGCCGGCTCCTCCGAGCCCTTCTTGGCTGCCGACGCTCTAGGTTTCTTCGGAGTCTTGGTTTTCGATACCGCAGCCGCATCTGACTCTCGTTTTCGCTGTTTGGACTTTTTCTGTGCTCCATCGCCACCTCCACCGTCGCTGTCGTCCAGTTAGACGTCAGCGTTAGCTTCGGCTTCACCAAGCGCGGCTAAGCGTTCCTCGATGGTTTCTTCCCACTCCTTGGAATCGAGAGCGATCTTGTAGCCCTCCAGAAGTTCGCCGTTCTTTTTGTGTGGTTCGTTGAGATACAATTGGATATCGTGGACTTGAAGCTTCGATATGTCCTTCGACGTGAGCCATGCACTAGTCGAGAGGGGTTTGGCGTCAATGGGCTGAGACGGAAATGATGGGATACGTACTAGTCACCCCTTGGAAAGAAACAGACGCAATGACTCGTTGTCTTCTTTCCTTGTGGTCTCTCCTTCAGGACGCTGGGAGGATGCGGTCGTCGTCCAAGCGCCAGGTGAGCATCCTTTCTCTCTCTCCCGTCTCCCTCTTTCGCGCCACCGATGCTTCTCCGTACGCTGACGTTGGAATCCTACTCCAGATTCACAAATAGAGCCGTATGAGTCGACGTCGATGGCCACGAACGCGACAAGAGCTTGAGCTTGAGTAGTGAGCTCGAGTCCCCCAGCTGCGTAGTCCTGTCTGCGTCGTCTACGCGCCAAGTGAGTCTCCCCCTTCTCCTCCCTATCTCCTCCTCCTCTCGTTCCTTATTCCTCTTGCCCTCCCCTCTCTCGCTGTGGAAGGGAGATTACGGGATTGACGGATGCGGGTGTGGCGTTCTGAGTTTTTGGTTGGTCATTCGCAGGGCGACGTCGGGGAACGGGTACAACGAGTGCAATTGTGTTCGTCGTTGCGTACGTACTGTTTGTACTTCACACTGACGGCGCTGATTTCGTCGTTGGTGACGGGTGCGAGAGGGACGGTAAGGGGAGTGTGGAAGCTGCTGCACAATAACGTGGTGAGTGGCGAAGTTTTCTCCTCACGATGGGGGCCCACCTTCTTCAGCCCTGCGCTGCGCTGCGTCGTCGTCGCCGTTGTCGTCTACGACACCCTGGCCGTCCTGACTTAGCCCCTTCCCCACTCTCCTTCCGTCCTCGTTACTCTAGCAGGCCAAGTGTTGTCGCCGTTGATGGGTGCTGGGTGCGACGTTGCGTGGGCTTTGGGACGATGTGAGCAACGCTGAGGGCTGCAGATGGCGAAGAGGTGGGTGGTGTTGCAGTTGTAGTCAGGGCGTGGCACGGAGCAATTGGACGAGTCCTAGTGCTTGACAGGAATCCGGGGATTTGGCCCCTTCCTCGGCACGCCCGTCATCTGCGGATATATCGATGGCGCGCTCATCAGGGAGTCCCTGCTCCGCTTGCAATCATCTCTTCCCCCCTTCTTCGCCATCTTCGCCATGGAGTCACCCATCGTAGCAGGAGCCCCATCACCAGGATGCGGGTAGTCATACTGCCCAAGGAGCACATCATAGTCCTCTTCACCCCGCCGCGCCTCCTCCGCCGCGCACAGCCTCTGCAGCTTCATCGACTCCGCATCGTGCATCATTCCGAAGCTGATCCTATATATCCGCTGTGACTGTGGCTGAGTGTTGTGAAAGACGTGCTGACTCTTGCGATGCCCGAATAACTTCTCGCCCCATCTCACCAAGCACCACTTCCAGTCCCCTCCTCCACCACTTCTCCTCCCTGACGGCGCCGTGGCTGGATGCGGGGGTGAATTGCGGACGAGGACATTACGCCGTGTGGTCGAAGGCGACGTGCTGCGCCCCACTGTTGTTCGGGGGGAATCCTACGAATTGACATCAGTGTTAGCATCAAATAATGACTCCACTGCGGTAGAAAGCGTACTCACCCTTCCTTGTCCTGGATCTTAGCCTTCACGTTATCAATCGTGTCGGACGACTCGACCTCGAGGGTGATGGTCTTGCCAGTGAGGGTCTTCACGAAGATCTGCATTCCACCGCGAAGGCGCAACACCAAGTGAAGGGTCGACTCCTTCTGAATATTGTAGTCGGAGAGGGTACGCCCGTCTTCGAGCTGCTTGCCAGCGAAGATCAGGCGTTGTTGATCGGGCGGGATACTGTGTTCAAAGGTCAGTGTTCCAATTACTTGATATCGCGAAGAAGAGGAATGCGTACCCCTCCTCGTCCTGGATCTTGGCCTTGACGTTGTCGATGGTATCGGACGACTCCACCTCGAGGGTGATAGTCTTTCCAGTAAGCGTCTTCACGAAGATCTGCATGCTGCAGAAATGGTAAGAAGTTAATGAAATTGAACGCGCACAGATGGAGTTCAGGAGCGGGGTGGCTCACGTTGTGTAGAGAGAACTGCGCTGCTGGTGGTGGTGTTGGTGGAGGAGAGATAAGAACAGGCGCAGCCGCACGGACTCGTGAGGCGATGGCGGAGTTTGCAAGATTTGAGCTCCCGCGCCAGGGGGATAGGGGGGGGGCGAGGCGGAGTTCTCACGCCCACCATGTCACTCTTGAGGCCTGAAGGTCCCCTTCCTGGTGTCCGTAATGGGGTGCATGCGCGCCACGATGACCCCTCCTACGCACACCCCGCCCAAATCTGAGCAGCTCCCGCCAACGGGACTGGAACTCGTCGCCCCTTGGTTCCCTTACATACCCAAGGTGGGACACTGGACGTCAAGAGTCGCGTTTCTTCCTCTCAACTCTCTGCACGCTGCGCTGATGCACATTCACTTGTAGGCCATCATTCTGGGTCTTTCGATCTGCGAGATCACGACCATCGTCGCCTCCAACCTCCCCAGCGATGCCACGATCCGAATCACGGATCTCCTGACGTTCTCCACCCCCACGACGGCCCCCAACCTCAGCATCACGCCGCTCTTCCTCTGCGGATGGGCGCTGAATCTAGCGGGGACCCTCTTCCGCACTGGGTCGGCAGTTCACCTTCGAGCTCAGCATCCGTGCGGACCACCGCCTCATCACCATGGACCCGTACGCCCGCATGCAGCACCCCTCGTACACTGGGGCCATTCTCTCGGGTATGGGCGCGCTTCTCGCACACCTGTCGCGTGGGTCGTGGGTCGTGGAGTGCCTCGACTTGCATGGGCTCGGAGTGTGGAGGCGGTATGCGTCGGCGCGGCGGCGAATATATATGCTGGGGTGCGTGTACCATTAGTTATATACATTACATACATTACAAAGGTCGTACAAGGGGCAAACACATCGAGACATTGAGAGAAGGATCCTAGCATGAGAGAGCAAGTTAAGCAAGAGAAGAATGCGCAGGGAAGTAAGTAGGAAACAGGTAAGTAGGGTATGCGCTCGGAAGTGATATGGAAAGCTACACCTTGGGTGAGCCCGACATGAGGACCAATAGGAGCAGTAGCTGAGATCTTAGGTGTGCGATAGGCTGGTACATATATACAATAAAGATTGATGAAGAGAGTGAGACGAAAGCAAGGGACCAGATCGAACGAGCTGTATCGGCGGTGAGTATAGACGTTGCTCGAGGTTTAAAGAGGGGACATACAACGAAAAGGGATTACCATCCAGAGGCATGGTAATCATCTGCCCAACTGCGATTGCGAGTCTTCGCTAGCACCCTGTGCATCCTTTCCTCCTTTTCTTTGGCTTCCAGCTCACGCTGTTGCTGGAGCTCCTTCTCATCTGTTTCCGTCACACTAGTATTTGAAGTCTTCGCACTTAGCGTAACCAGGCTAGGTGTTAGGTGACCAGGATGCCCTGCCGCGCCCTCCCCAGTACCAGTACTTCGACGACACGGCCCTAGGTTCATTTTGCTGACTTGTCGCTGCCATAGAAGGTTCCTTCTTAGACTTTCGGACATTTCTGATTGAAGGAACCGTTGACACGTTATTCTAGGGGTCGAGGGAGGCGATGGAGGAGGAAGACGTGCTGCCGCGATCTTATTCACTATTACACCACCCTTGAACTAAATGGTCATTCTTCATCCTTCCCCCGCTCCGCTTGTTTCCCCAATGTTTCCCACCCCAGACATCTTATCCCTGCGGCGGCAACTCCGTCGAATTTGTGTACGAGGATATCTTGGTCAATAGGTCCGCATTTTTGCAGCTCCCTGCGAAGGCCGTTTTCAAGGCGAAGACCACGTCCTTATCTGATCAACGCTCAATTGTCGTGAAATTTGTCCGTTGTTACGGCGGCCAAGTTCATCGCGTTCTTCATGCAGTCAACCTCGCGCCAGAGCTTCTCTATGACGGCACGGATGACCCCAACGCTGTTGATTTTGGTGGGCTCAGGATGGTTGTTATGGCCTGGGTCAGCGGTGAGGCAATTTAAGCATTAAGCCGCATCCCGAGTGTCTGTACATTACCATAAACAGAGTAGCATACAGGAATTTCCGTGTAGGATAATACATTGGAATAAACGACGTTCAAGCTTTAATCCTCGTCATCCGCATCGTCTGGCTTCATCGTAAACCCCTAGCTTGTGCGCAGATTTTGTTGTTTGTCTAACATGCGCATTTATTTGGCCAATTTGTCATGTGATCATCCTACCGCTAGGCATTGCTACTGATAGATATCGATAATCTCTCATGCCTATTGTCATAGTTCTTGTCTATCATTCATGGATCCCAGGAACAATGCTGGGCCTAGTTAGCAACGCCGACGGGGAGGGAACACGTGAGAGTCTGGTGAACGGAGAGGTGAATAAGCAAAGTGGTGCTGCGTCTATTTGGGCGATGTCCATGGTCTTTCATTGGGAGCGGCTCGGATCATTGATGAGACGTGTTTGTAGTTGTCTTGCATAAGGGTACATACTTTTTCACGTCGATATGTAGAGAGGACGTGAAGGAATGAGGATAAATGGGTGTATTATGGCATCCTAGCGTCGTCGTTGCCGTCCACATCATCCTCGCCTTCATCGTGGTGCGTGCTTGAGAGCTTGAAGCGCTGAAGAAGGAAACTGTTGGAACAATGTAAGTCAGGTTCCTTGCCGTGTAGCAAGTAGCAGAGAGACTCACCAGATCTCAGCAGAGACCTTCTGGGTATGGATCGTGAGACATGGGCGTGGACGAGACGGGGTCAACACGAATGCATCAATTACATTTACGACAAGGACGTTGTTAACGTGTCCAACCAACCAATGAAACGTGCGTACACCGTTTCAATCGTCCTTGTCCTCCCATTCCTACATTCCTTTGCGCCGCACTCTGTGTGGAGCGCTGGTTTCCTCTTGAATCCCCCTTCGTCTCTCTTTTAGTATTCCTGCCTCCTCCGTCGTCATGGTTCCCTCTAAACTGTCCTCCCTCTAGCTTCACCCTCATCACGATCCTCGTCACGATCATATTCCGTCGCCGTGAACAACGTTTATTTGCAACGACGAGCAACGTAGGTAAGTCCCTCCCACATACACGCAAAGACGCTCGCTTACCTCGTTCATCCTCCCCGACGCAGGACATCGCCCAGCTCCTATCGCTGTCTCAATACGACACGCAAACAGGGTGCATTTCGTTGGCTCCCGCCTTCTGTCATTCCCATTTCATTTGCTCGCTGTCTCGTCGTCTACTTGTTCTCATGCCCGCCTCACCTCGCATCGTTTTGCTGCCTCGTCCCGTGCCCGTGTTGTGTTCGCGTCGCTGACCTCTTCACAGCACCCCAGAATGCCATAGCCCCCGCAGTGCCCTGCTCCTGGCCTGTTGTCGCTGTCAGCGTGTCGACGACGAAACGAAACGAAACGAGAACACAAACGCAAACGTACCGTGTACCACCCACTCGAGCAACACCTGGTACGCCTGGTATCCCTACGCCTCACCTTTTAGCTCTGAAGTTGCGCCAGAACCCACAGTCTGCTATCTCGAATTTGGGCCTGAACATGTCGATGTCGTCGGACAGGCAGGCTAGCGCCGTATTTATGGCTGCAAGGATAGACACGGACGACGCAGAGAAGGAGGGTGGAGGGCGTCCAGGTCCCCGGGATGTGACGACGCCTGGTTGTGGTCATGGTTAATGATCCTGCAGTCCTGATTGGAGACGCGAAAAGAGAGGGTATAAGCGTACCACGCGCACTGTTGGTCCTCAATATTGAATATCGGCTGATACTTGGAAAAGGAGATCGTTTCTTTATGGGTTTGTATGTCCTGGAATCTGGAACGAGGGCGTGAACGTGAAATATGAGACGAGACGAGACGGGTCGAGAGATGGAGGTATCCACTTTTCTCAGGCGGGTTGCGATCAGCTTGCGTTGCTTGTAAATATGGAAGTTATGGAATAAATCGAGTTCGTGTCGCTGAAATAGCACCCCTTCGTTCTTGTATACGTATCATTTTCAGCGTAAGTGTAAATGCAAAGTAAATATACAAATTGTTATGTTTCTAAGCTAAGGCCTAAGGCCTAAGGCGGCGGTCTGCGCGTCTTCAAGGGCCTCTCGGGCGTCCCAAAATATACTACTATATCCGTGTCAGTAAGGGGATTTGTGTCACCAGACAGCGAGCCAGTTAGCACTCGCCATCAACCATCATGTGAAACCCGGACTCGACGAGCGAGCGGGGGATGATCACCGTGCCCGTTCGTGCACGTACAGACGACCCGTGTGGGTGAAGGGGGTTGGAGGCCCAGACACTGGCGGTAAGCTCCGTGTCGCATCTTGGGCACGGAACAGAGCCGCAGCCGCCGTCGACGGACATCTTGATTCCTGCTCATCGTCGAAATCGATTTCATCGATTTGAATGGCCTCCGTCTCCGAGAGCAGGAGAGAAAGGGAGGACGCGGGTGTATTCGGTGCTGGGAGCGGGGGGAATTGAATAGTGGGCCGTGGCGCCTTCAAGTTCACGGAGAAGGTTGGCGTGCAATTTGGAATGTCGAAAAACTGTGGAGATTCGTAGCGCATAGCGGATGGAGCTATAGAGTTGGGTGAACATACCGACTAACCCAAACTGGATTCCCCAGTCGACAATCCGGTGTCCGGTCGTCTGCGTTCGACGTCAGGAAGATCTCCTCTTGCACCTGTACATCGATTTCGAAGCTCGCGACGTTTTGCTGTTGTCTCTACTATGCGGCCGTCATCGCCAGGGTGCCATGATCCAGCGTGTCAAGAGAACATGAGGAAGGAATGCAGGAACGACGAGGCGCGAATGTAGGAAAGAAAGAAAGAAAGAAAGGGAATTCACGAAAATCGCACTCTCACGGTTAGAAGAAGAAGCATTGTACTTTTCGATCGTGATCAATGTTGGCCTTGGCGATCACCAACTCACATTCCCCAGACCACGATGACTCATCAATGCCCTCCCCTTCACTAGCACCGATGACGCTTCCGATAAATCTCATAAATCTTATGCTCCTCGTTGTACTTCGCAGCCGTGAGAGCCGCCGCCCCTCGCTCCCTCGTAGTGCCGTGGAGCTATCCCTGGAACCTTACCCCAATACGCACTGACCCTGTTTTCTATACAGTGTTCCATCATTTGCACTGAATCGAACATCGAGGGTCACGCCACAGAAATAGCAAGCAGGTGTCTTATACTTATACAGAGTTTGCACCGTAGTTGGTACGAGTACGCGCCTCAGCGCCACAGCAGCAGTTGATGAAACCCACCAGCATTTGGTGCGCATTTGTGCATTATCTGTGTATCTGTGGATGGCAAGACACAAGGATTATGGATATGACAGCGTACACCACCCCTTTCTAGCGAGCCAGGGTCGCACCATGTTGGGGAAACACTGTAATTGGGTGGAAGATTTTTACATATAACGACTGCTGCACCCTTAGAGGACTTCCTTTGCTCCCCACGTCCCCCACGTCCTTCACGCACACATCCGCACGCCGACGCCCACCTGTTGTCCCCCCGCGATGTCTGGCCTCCCCGACCGCGCCACGCCCATGCCCCAGTCGATGTACGAGGAGATCTACGGTGCGCACCACAGTTCGCTCGAGATGTGGTGCACGGACGATCACTGAGAGAGCTGTACCTCACAGGAAGCTCGCTTGTTGCGTGCCAGGTGATGCTCGTGCTGTACGAGATCGCGAGTTTGCAGGTGCGTGATCGTTGCTGAGGGAGACTGGATTCCATTGTGTTGACGCCTACGTGGTCCAGGCATACATCTACTACATCACCTACCCCCGGGACCCGCTGCACATGAAAACTCTGGTACGCACCTCCACTCGAGCATGCTTCGAACCCTTGAAGGCTTTATGTGTGCCCTCAACAGGTCGGTGGGATCTGGTGAGTACAATCCCTTTGCGGCCCAGCACATCCTCACCTCTGGCACTATCGTGGTCAGGGGGCTCGCAACCCTCCACGCAGGACTCCGTACGCCCATCTCCCGCTTGCTTCCCTTCTAGCACTCAAGCGTACCTGTATACAGTCGCGCATACCGTCTACCACTACTCCGTGAGCACCCCCACTCTGCGCTCGACGTTGAGGCTGTAACTATACGTCGTAGGTGAAAAGCTACTCGCAACCAATGATCCTGCCTGACGGTGAATGGTGTGTACTGGTGCAACTATCTCTACGGCGCCACTCACGTAGCACAGGTCTTGCTATGTGCGTACTACATCGTTCTCTCCCCGGCCAGCTAGGGTTCTTAATCTGGAATTCCTGTGGCTAGACTGCAGTTACAATCGGGGTAAGTCCCCTGCTGTCGAGTTTTCTCAGTTTTGTCTTATTTTCGATCGGCTAGATCGTCATATGCTTCATTATCCATACGTACGTCTACGTGTTACCACCCCGGCCTCGCTGACGCTGACGCCTCGCCGCAGCTACTTCGCGCGGATGATCTCCCTCAGTACGCCGCTCCCTCCCCCATATGAATCTCTCTATCGCTCAACATCCCCCGTTAACGATGAACAGTGACGAGTGGCCGATGGCGCGTCATACTCACGACAGCGCTGATGCTGTTGCTCGTTGCCCAGATAGGTATGTGCACATGTACGCGCGCGCGTCCCCAGACGGCTCTGACATCCCTGGCTGACTGTGCACAGGATTCGGCATATGTACGTTCGCTCTCCCTCCCATTCTGTCCGTTGGTTCACTAACCACGCCTCGCGTATCGCCCATACTTCAGTTACAGCCTGTACGTCGTCCCCGTTCCCCCCTCCACCTTGTGCACACAATTCACGGCTCGCCTCGCAGGTTCCATCTGTGGGAGCTGCTGAAGCTCCACGAAAGCGTCGTACGTGGGCACTGGTGCTGGCTATACGATGGCGCCGCTAACGCAGGGCACAGTATACGGCGATGGTCCCGCTCTTCGTGATCCGTGTCGTCTCCGATGGAACGGTCTCCGCGACGCTCTGTATCATCCTCTACGACGCACGGGGCTTCACTAGGTGTGTGCATCATAGCTCGCACTGTCTTCTCTCTTTCGGTCCTCACATCTCGCTCCAGGTCCATGCGACTCATCAAGACACTCATCATCTACTCGATGAATCGGTTCCTGCTTACGACGTGAGTTCCTTGCACAATACTTCGACGTGAACACACTCTAACCTTCGTTGCAACAGCCTCGTAGTCGTCGCCCAAACGGTCATTGTGCGTGCCCGTCTCCCCCTCCCCCTGCTGCCAGCTGCTCTCTGATTACGCTGCATACAGCTTATCTCGAAGCCAGAAAGCATTTGGGCGATGGTGATTGAATTCATTAGCGCGCAGCGTAAGTCACACCCGCAGTCTGCATCTCTGACTGACGATGTTTTGCACTGCGTATCGCTCATCACGTATTCCTTCCAGTCTACGTCAACAGCTTCTTCGCAATGCTCAACTCGCGCAACCGGCTGCGGCACCTTGGTGAGCAGGAGTCCTCTGCGTACATCAGCTCGGCGAGCCGCCCGCGCGTCAGCGCCGTCAGCGCACCGCGGTTCTGGCGCGAGAGCTGGGTGGAGTCGCAGCGCGGGGACGATGTGAAGTTCTCCGCTGAGAATGGCATAGGGATCAAGATCGGGACGGAGACGCTGGCGTTGTCGGACTTTAGCGTCGATCAGAAGACGGCGGTCAGCCATGCATTGTGAACGGTTGAACGCGCTATGAGATGCTGCATCAGCGTTTAAAATATGAAATGTCTGGTAGGAATGTTAGATAGAATGAAGACAAGGGAAGGGAGGGGTTTTAACGTTGTTTATAGATACACATTGTTTTCCTTGCTTTTTAGCTCGCTGTCGTCGTGCATTGATTGTTAGACATGTAGAATACAGACATGAACTAGTGAAGATGTTGATGAGATAAGATGATGAGGATAAGATGATGAGATGGGATTTGTCTACATCGTCGAACAAGAAGGGATCATATGTTATTAAGTACAAATTCTATCTGGCAGCTACGCCGCATCTACGCACTCATAGGGAGAACGAAAACGGGAAGCGGCGGTGCTTCGCTTCCAGGCTTCGCAGTAGCTGCTTCAAGTCCCCCCTCTGGCTCGAAAGTCCGTCGCGCGTCTTCCCCTCGTCTTCAAGCGAAATCATCGTCTTCGTGGGCGGCATTCGCAACCTTCAGCGCCTGCTTCAGCGCCTCTGAATCACCTTTGTTCTTTGCCAACATCGCGTGAAGGAACTGAACCACGCCCTCTGCCTCAATGGGTGGCGCTCGCAGAGCTGCGGGTGTTAACAACCCCTCCAAGATCGTCCGTGCGGACGCGCTGCCATTCGAAAAGCGGGCTACTCTAGCGCCGTGAGCGATGGCCTCCTGCCAGTACTCCCGTCTGAGCTCATCCTCGCGCACGGCGTTGATCGCTTCATCCGCAGCCAGCACGGTGACGAGGGCAGTATTCGGGGCAGGAATAGCCCCCAGTACCTGCGAGAAGAGCGCGAAATCCTTCTTGCGCATACGTGTATCTTCGAGCGCAGAGAGGAAGGGGGAAAGGGAGAAACGAATGCGAGATGGAGACGACAGAGGTAAGTAAGCAAGTTGCTGCCCTTCTCCCCGCCTAACCTCGCCCTTTCTTAGCTTCCCAACTCCCCTCCGAACGGGCTACGCACTTACGCACGGAACTCGATCCCACTACTCCGGGAGGCGTGCAAAGTCCCCAGGCCGCCTGGGCCACATGGGCCGGGGGATACACCCACAATGGGCATGAAATCATCCACACGACATGCGAAAATGGCGCAAAAAGGGACGGCTCACGATACGAGCATGGGATATGGGGTTAGCGGCAGGCGGGGAATAAAGGAGAGGGAATACGAGGGTGGGCAGGGAGCACCGGGATTACGGGAGCGCCACCAGCGTGATTGACGATACCTCGGAAATCAGGACTCGCGCAAGCAGCCTAAGTACGCAGACTGCGGCGATTGAAGGCAACACGCAAGACGACACTGTCAAGACGACACTAACGCAAAACCCAGTCAATACTCGCCTCGTCTCTAAGTAGGACACTACTCACCATCATGTTGCGTCATCAAAGCACGCCCAGTGATGTCCCGACCGCCTATGACATCGACTGTGTGGCCTCATCAACGTTGCCGCTGTCTTCTAACAAACTAGAGGCGTGCGAGGCCGCGGAGACCAGGAAAGTCCTGTGTGGGGTCGTCGGAACGACACGTGGTCTCCGACGAGCGGCTTGGGCGTCCCGGGATGATGACAGCCTCGACTGAGCCGGGTAACCGCGGAGGGAAGGAGGTGACTGGCGCAGGATCCCGACGATACAAAGAGGGCTCACCAGAGCAAGCCCTGGCAGAGTGCCAACATTGGACAGCATCGAGGCCTCAGCGTCCACTCCATGAGCGAGGAATGCGAAGTCAGGATCGTCCAGGTGGAGGAGATGACGCAAGGCGCTGGTTACGGCGACTAGGACACCGTTGAAGAGGCGGAGAGGGTAGGCGATAGGCTTGACCGCCAGCCAGGGGGATTTGTGCCACCCCCTATGACGGCGGCTTTGAGAGTGAGGAGGCCCTTGTCTTCGCTGTGCGCTGTGGAGCATTTCGCAGAGTGGCGTCGCGCTGGGAAATATTGTAGTGCTGCTGGGCATTCTCTAGAGCGAGGGCGAGGTCCGGGCCACAGTACCGGGAAAAGCTAACATACAGGGAGTGTGGTAGATTGTGAGTAAGTTAGAGCAGAAATAAGTGTAGCAAACATCCCTGAATAGATACGCTGCTTTCCCTGCTCCTCTAACCAATGCTTCGCCCTTCGCCCTTCGCCCTTCGCCTGACAACATGACCTCATAATGGCTACGGCGGTTGGCGATGGCACGATGCTAAGTCCGACTCGCTGCCGCTGCATGAGACACTTGGCCTTAAATACACCCAGTTGAGCTGTGCTCGAGAGTGCCATTGTCGTCGAGCAGAAACGCGGGCGTTGTCGATTTCACAGTCGAACTCGCGCACGAGCTGAGTGGGTTAGTGTGGAGCATCAAGGACAGAAAACGTGAGGCATAGACAACTCATCTGCTGCTATTTGACCTGTTCTAGGGTGTTGGAGGTAGTGAGGGATTGATTCAAGTCCGTTCGAGCGTGAATAAAGCCACATCTAGCTGTACTGTATTGAAAGTGCAAGATTTTCTACATATGGTGAAGTGCTAGATAAAATGATGCTATGTACGTCAGGAAGATCATAATATGGATCCGCGGGCCGCGCCGGCGGTAGCTCGGGCGGCCTGGAACCCCACGACGTATTCTGCGAACGTATAACGGTCAGTTAGTTCACGCTAACGCACCCAAGACTCACCACCACCAGCCAGGATGACTAGGCGTGCAGACGAGGTCAATACAGTGCACCCACGACAGTCTGGGCTGCTAAGACGCCCACGCATGTATGTAGACAATACGGGGAGTCCCCCTTCACCACGGGTGGCCTGGAACCCCACGACATACGCAGGTACACATCTCATCGTAAAGCGTGCGTACCATATTCTTCGCAGTTCAGAGTTCGTTTCGTTTATACTTATTCTCATTCATCTACAGCATGGCGCTCCCGGACGCCCATCGTGCGCTACTACTTCACTGGCACCTCCACTTCCACAGCGGGCTTCCTGGCCGCCCATACGGTGGCCTAGCGTCGACATTCTCACTCGAAGACACTATTTATCTCGACAATATACGCTCGTTCTGTGATTCGAACAATCTCGCGCGCTGGCGCAGACTACGTTATATGGTACGGTCCTCCTTCTCACTGGGCTTCCGCGCCGCCCGTGCTACGTACTGCATGTATTCTATTCAATATACTGTATTTCATTTGCGCGATAAACATACCATGATCATTGAGATGTATGGGGACGTGTCTGGAAGACTCTGCGCCTCATTTCCCTGCGTTCTTTGCTCACGAGGTGAGAATTAGATCGCACTTGATCAGGTATTCAGTATGACTCACCTCGCATCCTCCGATCGAGCTGGATATAATTCCTGCACGTCGTGTACAGGGCATAGGCGATGCCAGCAAGGATCTGTGTGATGTTGATAAGTTGTAGAATGTTCATGGTTGCGGTTAAAGTCGCTGCGGAGCTTCTTACGTTAGTACATGAGGCTTTAAGTATGCGTGAACGTGCGTGTGACCATAAGTTAAAATGACAATTGAATCATGGGTATGTGAAAACAGTAAAAGTAAAGTAAAAAAATGTGTGCGAGAGTATGTATGAAAGTACGAGTGTATACGATGCGAGACGACCTACTTGCGAGCGCGACCACCACCTCCACGGCCACGAGGAGGACGAGGAGGGGGAAGGTTGACCTTGGGGACGTGCTCTTCTGGTTGGGCCGTCGCTGACATTGACATACGGACTTGTTGCGCCGCGAGGGGGTCCTCATCATTGAGGTCGTCCTCAGAGCCCCCTCCCTGCATCCCTTCGTGCTGTCTTTTCGTGCCGCTGCCAGCGTCCCAATCGCAAGTGGAGTCCATGGAGATTGAGGATGCGCTTCGATGGCCTTCCTCGCCGCCCACGGGTACGGAGGACGCGCCAATGGACGTAGACGACTGGGAGGAACCCAAGAGCCGCAAGCGTTCGAGCAAGTCGAAACGTTCGAAGGCCCCGTCTTCCAGACGTGTCGACTCATCTGGTCCACGCGTTGGTCCCCCTTGGACGCAGGCAGACCCGACGACGCCACCACGGGCTGGAGCTAAGCACAAACCCCACTCGTCGCCGGACAAATCACCACGAACTGAGAAGCATCCTCTGTGTTGCAGGCTGCAGCGCAATCCATCCAGCTGGTGACGTTCCCTGCATTCCAGCAGGCGGTCCTGTGTTCCCTGGCCCCATCAGCAGCACGACCTGCCGGGAAGGTGGCACACTACAGACTACCCATTGAGTCGAGGTCTGCCCAGTTGTCAACGTCGATGTTCAAACGTTCAACCGCGAATTGGCCCAACTGAGTCTCTGCTCTTTCATTGCCTTCTCCTCCTCCCGTCTGACTTCCTCCCTACGCTGGCACTAGTACTGAATACTTGAGGTCGCGCTCTCTACTTCCCTCCTCCAAGTAGAACTTCTATCGGGAAAGCATGCTGTCGTATTCTCTATCCCTTTACAACTCCTCTTACAATTTCCAATGGCTCTCCATCGCAAATCTACAATCACACCCATCGGCCTCCTACGAATCGCCACGAAGTGACCGCTGATTTTTCCTGGGGAGATCCAACCGAGGTTCTCGGCCGTACACCGGGCAGTCTACATCGACGAGTTTTCTGACCACTTTGTAGAGCTAATTTTCAGCGTAATATTACCGAAATCTCTGCATAGCCTGTAACAAATTCAGTGTCCGCCGGGTCCTCCACTCTAAACAACAAGACTCACAGTAATGGGCATGTCGCTATGATCCGTCGCTATGGCTGCCCAGGGATTTGCAGGGTGGCCATGAAGACGATGGTCGTATTTAGCCACTCTTGCGATGCGTCGGTGCTCCCTTCGACGGCCTGAGATGCTGGGTATGTCGATTTATTTTGACTATATGCGACACGGTATTCATACTGCATCATTAATCAGGCTCATGAGCGCTGATGCGAGAAGTTGGCTGCTGGCTGGCGTTACGATGGTAGTACCAGAAGGTACTGTTGCTTTGTTAACAAATTACAAGCGACACTGATCGTCTTGTTTGAATGGAAGCCAACTCGAGTATTTGCTGGATAAATAAAATGTGCCGCTAAGAAGCCGATTATCCTTCAGACTTAAGTGTCTTCATCGTTACTTCGAATGAGGTCGACGAGCCCAAACTTTGGCGCCTCTCACCTTCCTACTCGTCGCCTCCAATTTCTTGATTTCCCTCCGTTGATGATGGGGCCATTACGCAACCCAAGGAGCATTATCTTCGGGTTGTCGTTGATATAATCATAAAACAGTGCTCCTGTTTTTCGTGCTCGAGTAAGATATGCACTCAAGCATCCGACTCTCAGACCCTACATCCTACAGTTGCTATCCAAACCTCACCTATATTACCATCGTCGCAAGGACCACGAGGTTGGTACAGAGACAGTAAGTTCAAGACAGTTTTTTTAAGAGGATATTCGGGCTCCATCACCGTACTGGGAACAAGACGCGGTGAGTGACGAGTCGTCTGTTCGACAACACGATTGAGAGCTGATGATACCTTTAGTGAAAAGCACTTCAACGTCAGCGACTATGCCTCGAGGCATCCCTTGTGCCCTTCAAGTTGTAATCCTGGAGCATACATCCCATATGCGGGGGTGTCAGCACTCCGGATGGGGAGAGACGGCGAGGAGTAGCCTGGCACTCTCGTGAGTAGTTTTATAGCTGCCAATCTCACCGACGGTGGCGATTACCGACAGCACATACTAGGCGCGATGTCAGCCGATAACCAAGCACGTACATGAATCCACCGCACGCTACCTATTTAACGGCCGTGGACGTCGAAGGTCTTACGACTGCCCACCGCCTTCCTCGAGTGCTCATGCTGCCCTATCTACACCCCCAAGGGTATCTTCATGTCTCCCCGAACACCTGATGGGCGCCACTTGATCCTGTCATCGGCGGCGGCCAGGTATTATTGAACTCTACATTGCTCTCTTTGTCCATATCGACGGCAGTCTTCTCGGGCCGCGGGACTCGGCTGCTGCAGGGAGGTCGGGGTGAGGCGAGCCCTCCCGTAACGACCGCCGTCAACTTTCCATTAACACTGCTCGATTCCAATAGGACCATTTCACCTGATTTGCTGGAAGCGCGATCTTGCGTCCACAGTTTCCGTTGTAAAGGGCTTTGGGGTGCCTATTTCACCAAGACGACCTGTATACAATGCTCTTTGGGGAGGTGTGTTATACTTTGGTGTCATAGGTATTTGGAGGACTAACTCAGTCATCAACAGTGTTGAAAGACTCCGTGTACGCACACGAGCAGAGAAGACGCTGAGAACTCCGTGAATCGTGGTTTTATTAGGGGTATTCTGCATGGACATGCTCATGTAATGCATACCCTAGGCCTCGCTTCTCCTCTCCTTGTCCGTCACGCATCACTAATTCTAATTCGCGGGGTGTTCCTCGCACCTGCCCTCGCCGGGAATAGGGTGATACAGCCCACCGGGCGCTGGTAGATATTTCCAGTCGAGGTCGCTCTCCGCAAGGCCGAATGTTGAGGGTGAGGGGGAGAAACACACAGCGCAAGGCGAGCCTGGCGAGGTAGAGTTAGCGAGGAGATCATGTATCCGCATGCGTTGGGGAAGAAGGTAGGGGGAGGAGTGGAGAGCGTTGGCGTTGATGACGAACTGGCGAGCCCTGGGTAGATGTTCGTGGCCAGACAAGAATCGAAGGGGGGAAGCGCTGCGCCGAGGGGAGAAACGAGATAGCCCTGCTCTGGCGCTCGCGCCGTGCCCCGATATAGTTTGGTCGACGCGGCTGAACCAAACATCCTGATTGGCATTCACTTCACCGGCACCGTTCACGACTTCGCTTGAACATCCACTAAGAGCTATCCCGAGCGTTGGACGATCCACGCGCAGTTGGAGGCTCCACAGCATCAAGACGATGTTGCCAGGACTCTCGATGGGCATCGCCATGGTCGATCTTCTCGAAGAGTGTGAGTCAGTGCACCATTGTTTGCGGTTGGGACATAAGGGCAGAGATTATTTGTTTAAAGGTTTCATCTGTTTCAGATTTGTGTGGTATACACGTCTTGAACATACACAGAATACTAAGAGTTTGACGTCAGGTGATGTGTGGTGGTGAATACTGGGTTTGGCTGCCTGTCGCGATGGAGACTGAAAAGCGATAGTAGGTACTACGCAAGTATATGCAATGAAAAAATTAGGAGTCTGAGCTCTGACGAAGGCGGATTGGCAATTGAAAGCAAAAAAAAATAGTAAGGGAGATGGTGCAGCAAACACAAAAATGAGTGAAAATTGACAACCGCGGACTGATTGGCATACTGCATCCGTGCCACATCATCATTAGAGTCAGTAAACACAGTTAGTTTGAGGTGTACGTACTCATCGGAGTATATTGTCTTATAGAAACTTATCGATATCTTGAAGGCGAGTCGAGCGTGGTGCGCTCTTGAGGTGCCTGTAGGCCGCAGGGTATGTCCTGAAAACATCTTGAGTTGGTTTTACGGACATCACAAAGCGTACCGACCTTGGATCCGGGCCGTACTGCAATTTCCAGTCGTTCTTAATAGGTATCGCTGGGCCGTTTCGAATTGATTCTAGCGATTGGTGCCAATGTTTATTCACTTCAGGAAGGACAAGCTCTGATGCATTGATTCTGCCCAGTGCTAACGCAGTAAACGCGGACGTGGCCAAAAGGGCTGCTGTGGTTTCTGTATCGTACTCCCGTGACATGAAGAGGTGGTTGGGGTGGTTGCCTTTTCTGACAAAGAAAAATGATCGTGAATATGTTGTTAACATGGCATATTGAGCATTCTTGTCCAGCATCTGCGCCCAAATCTAACATGTAACTTAGAATGAAAGGCGACAAGAAGAAATACAAAATACGAACTTGAACAAATAGCTTGGTTTGCTTGTTTAAGCCGGCAGCGTTTGGGTCATCTGGCCAGTGAAACTTGACTTCACGCCCCAAAGGCATACCTTTATAGCATGCGGTAATTTCCCGAAGAGCCTCTAAGCCCTCCCCCTGAAGAACACAGTCCTTTTTTACCTCAACGACCTTTCGAATATCTTTTTCATCATCGCCGAGGAGCACACGATCAGGAACATGTTTTGTACCGCCGCATGACCCGAAGTTAGGGTATAACCCTTTCGCCTGCCAAGGTGGGGGTTGAGCTAGTGCCTGAGCGACCGCCACAGATGGTCTGAGCAGTAGGCTAAGCGACCAGTCTTTCGTATCATCTTCAGAAGAGATGCGAGAAGGTAGCAGGTGTGATGTATAGTACGGATGCACCGCGGTAATCCACGGGTCAGTGGGCTGCACTGCAGGATATGGAGCTAGGCTTTTCTCGAGGATGGGAATGAGGAGATCGACGAGAGGGGGAAATGGAATAATCCCGTGAAGCTGACAATCATGTTCAAAGCTAAACTCGGTCTCAGTCGGCGCACGAGTGCTTGACGATGGCTTTCCACTGCCAGGAATGTAATCTACAGGTGCTCGTGGAGATTTGACTCGAAGAATGTCATATGCGCGAATTGGTTGGTCTGGCGGAAAGGGAGCATCAAGAAGACTGGTTTCGCAAGTTATGCTGGCCATGATCTTGAGTCTGGCGATTTGGTTTCTTGTGAGTTCGAATCGGACCCGTAGTACTTGTGCTCACCGATTGCTAGCTCGGATGGAGCGCTCTTCAAGCTGAGGCTCCTTAACAGTACTGGAGTCCGGACAGTGGGTCAAACTCGCAATGGGTTCAATAAATGGTCTCGCTATTGGGACCACGATATCCGTGTATTTGCGGGGAGTTCTTTCTTCAGGACCGAATACGAATGGATCACAGTCATCGGAGGGAATGCGGTGCATCGTTGATCGTCACTCCGTGTTGAAGAACTGAGCAACGAGGTAAGCTGCGCGGAAGACAGGGGCTGACATAACTTTGCGATCATATAAATATGTACAAAGAAGAGGATTGCCCCGAAGCCGCCCAGCTCAAGTTGAAGTTGAACTTCCAAGACACACTTCATCGTTGCCACCAGCGCTCTATGAGTAGTCTCTCTCTCTCTTGCCATCTCGGTTACAGCCACACTGCTCGGCTTGCTAACCCTCCTAATCCGTTCGTGTTGCAACGTGTCGTCCAAGTTGGCTGCCCTCCTCCGCCTGCATCTCTCGAGTACTCCATCGAAGATGTTACTGAAATTCATCACGGAGAACACACTCTTGTCTATCGTGCCATCCTCCAGAATGCAGATCGCGAAGTATTAAATAAAGTCGTTTTGAAGACGGATGTCAATGCTCGGTATCCTCGCGCTGCGGCATTTCGCAAGGAGGCCCAAAGATATGAGAGGGATCTATCTCTCTTGCAGGGAACTCTTGTTCCCCGCTTCTATGGGCTTTTCGAGGCTATGATGTACGACAAGCGGGTCTCCGTCTTGGTCATTGAAGACTGCGGCGAAAGCCTCGATGTTTTGGATGGTAGTCTGAAACCTATAAGGTGGGCCGTTTGTTCCCTCGCCACAATTTGGTGACTGAGTAGATGATCCTAGCCATCAAATATTTGCCCTGGTTTCGAGCCTGCACGCATGCGGATTCGAACATGGCGACATTGCTGCGCGTAATATCTTGAGACGGGATGATGGAAGGGTCTTCCTTATAGACTTCGAGCGTGCGGAATCTCACTGCTGTGGAGTCAAAATGCATGTCATCGCAGGCGACTTTGCGCCCTTCATTCTTGATTTCGGCTGTGACGAGTTGTATCACCTGGCCAGATCCCTCGAGCTATGGCTTCCTAGTGCGTATACCGCATGCGTTTAATGTCGACCATTTACCGACCATATCCCACCAGGAAACTTGTCCTACTTCGGGATGCAAATCCCACATGATGCTTTCACCAAGGGCGAAGCTGAAAACCTTGTCTCCATGATTCCGTCCTACATGCTTCCATCTGATAAGCGCGTCTGGGCTCTTGAATTAACAATGGAAATGATTGGACATGTTGAAGAGATTCGACAGGTCTATGCAGAGGTGGCTGATGAAGAGAGACATTTTGTGCGGTTGGCTGATGGGGAACCGGATGTCCAAGGTTCTGACTCGGACTCATCAAGTTCACCTTCCAGATCTAGATCAGAGCCCCCAGATTCTGACTCCGGAGAAGACACACCTAGCGCATGATATACCTCTGCAATACCGCACCCCGCATCCAAGTCCTCATCACCCGCTTTGATACCTTTACTGTCTGATCTACCGCCTTATTGACTACTACGATCATAGACACATGGACACTGGTATCATGAATGTATTTCCCCCCTGCCGTAGTTCCCAAGCTATCTGACTCAGTTCTGTGCCTGTCTCCTCGCTCTGGGGTATGCTGGAACAGAGATGAGAATGCGAACGACAAGCCAGGAGTAAAACAAAGCACGTACTGCATGTTCATCTCGTCACCATCGAAATCGGTGTCGTCTGGTGGAGTCCCGACAGATTCCTAATTGGCGTTACAGACCCCAGGTAGCGTTCGTCGGTTGTTTTTACCTCCCAAACGACACTTTCGACAATACTATCACTCCCACACTTCTTGAAAAAGTTCCGATACCCTCCAGTAGGAATATTTTTATAGCCTTTCCACCGCTTGGTTTGCTCTCGGGTTCAGCATGAGGCTATTTCATATGTATAGCTAGCATGGTGATTTTTCCTGGATGGTTTTCAATGCATTCAAGAGGTCAAATGCGATGCCGGCAGATGACTTCAAAATGCACCTACTTCTTGAAAAAATGTGATGTTTCATCACGGAGAGTCACAGATATTTCAGTCTCCGAGAGACATGCCGGGGCTGCCGAACGACGCGACTTGAGAATGAGGACACTCAGGGGCCCTCCTCAATTGGGAAGGAGACCTCAGTTATGTCGGAGCTATAATTGATAGGAGCTTATTGTCACACTCTACGCTCGACACTTCATTCCTTCGCATATACTGCAGTAGACAACTAATGGAAGAGGCCAGTTTACTTATAAATATATCATTGATATATGACATCAATATCTTGCTATGAATGTACCACATCAATATTCCGGTAGCGCGTAATGAGTGAAATTGGCACTATATAAGATACCCAATGCCAACGGCTCATTTAATTCAACCAGGTCATTGGGAGCATATTTCTATACCATATACCTATACTTTATTAAATTCACGCACTCATACTCATTGTGGAAGGTAACAAATTTGCATTTTCAAGATGTGGGTGCTTTTTCAAGAAGTGTGGGAATGATAGTATCTAGTGCGTCGACGTCTACTTCGAGGGTTGGTTGGCTACGCATAACATACTTCACTGCTCCCGAACCACGCCAGGTTTGTGCCCCTGCGCGTTTGGTTGGCGATATCGAGGACGATCGGCTGCCCCCCCGCACTATTGGTGCTCGAACCAACGCCACGTGCGTGATCGAAGTCCGCTCTGTTCCGTTGGCGGATTTCGGACAAAGTAATACGATTGGAGACGCCAGCGAGATAATGCCAGCTGGGGGCATAGGTCAGAAGGGATAACAGTTCTCCATGAAAGAATGAGGTACGGGAAAATGGAACAGCAGACGACGTGGTAATGAACTGGAGAAAATGAAATGGTCGCAATGGTATCATCAAATGAGGTAAAAGCGAGGCGGTCTAAACAGCCCAAAGCCCATAGAGAAACCCTCCTCTCCTACATGATTACACACTTGATCCGCCTGCCACCGGGCTTGTCGTCTTTTACTGGTTTCGTTGGACCTGGGCCGGGTTCTATGTTTCGCATCTTTCGTAGTGCGCGGACGAGGTTCATGAATAAATGTTGGACATTCTCAGCTGTTTTTGCAGATGCCTCGATAAACTCGCAGCCAAACTGCCGTGCTAGGGCAGCACCCTCCTCTTTTGATACTTCGCGCTCGTAACCCTTGTCGCATTTGTTGCCGACCAACATGAATATTGGGTCGCCACGTTTCACACGCCGCATTGACTGGCGGAAGATCTCGAGTCGTTCAAAGGTCTGCCGCGATGCAATCGAGTATACAAGAATGAAGCCCTGCCCTTCTCTGGGGGATCGGATGAAGGGAATGAGCGGACACAGTGGATCAATGTCTGGTACTCACCGCACCCATTGGTCACGGAGTGTGGTATATTCCTCTTTTCGTGGCATCAGTGATAGAAAACTGGATCTTGAGTAAATAGCGCACCTTGGCCAGCAGTATCGATGACTTCCACAAAACACATCCGGTTGTCTACCACAAGCTGCTTGCGGTAGGCATCTTCTATCGTCGGGTCGTATGTCTAATCCAGGCTAATTAGCCTCAAGAAGGGCGTAGATAAAATGTCTGCACACCTCTATTTCGAATGGAAAGTAAGCGTTGGTTACTGAGAGCATCAGAAAGGTAAGTTTGCTTACCAACAAAGCAGTTCAAGGTAAACTTTACGAACAGTCATCCTTCCGTGCCTAGTGGAATGCAACACAAGGTGCATACCTGCACTGCTAGAGCCGTTTTGCCCACACCACCATCGCCGAGAACTGCTACTCTCCAATTGTCCATTGTTACTTGGAATCAGCACAGTGGGCGTCAGCACGTCAGCAGAGAGAGAGAGAGGAGCTGT
Source organism: Sanguinoderma rugosum (assembly GCA_017499575.1). Taxonomy (NCBI): domain Eukaryota; kingdom Fungi; phylum Basidiomycota; class Agaricomycetes; order Polyporales; family Polyporaceae; genus Sanguinoderma; species Sanguinoderma rugosum. Next base: position 4,369,002 of record VTPW01000003.1, on the reverse strand, counting down.
TGTGCTTCGAGACTGAAGAGTAATTCGTGAAGGAATGTCCTTTGGGAGGAGAGTCGGTTCCGTATGAGGCTTGAAGTGAATGTCAGAGCAGTCGTATAATATCTTCTTTTTAGCACTCTTTTCGCAGGATTTAATTATTCCACCCGCACAACCAGAGTTTCCCAGATTCTTGTAGAAATGCTTCTATATTAGAAATCTATCTATATTAGAAAAAGCAGTCGCTTTTTACCCACGGGGACAACTTTATGTGGTCACAGACCATCACGTCACGTTCCAGCCGTTGGATTATCCGATTGTCCAATGAAGAGTTAATGAGTTAACTAACTGTTATGACGGTGGGAATCTCTGACTGATTGTGGGAAATTGAGAATACATTGGACTAATACATTCTTCCATTGGTACAAGTAGCAAGGGGCATCAAATCAGCCTAACCGAAGGTTGGGCGATGAAGGTGCCCTTTTGGAAGACATTAGGGTGAATATTTGCTCACATACAAATAATTAACCATTCAATCTTATATCCTAATTAATAATTCCAACTTACCCACCGTGCGTAACACGGGTCAGCTGCTAGTGCAGTACTTACAACGAGGCAGTCCCTCACTACTCCAATCCAAAACGAGACAGACCGAGATCTGGGCGTGCATGCATTGCGGCGTCGTTCAACAGTGGAAATGTTGGGGGTACTAATAACACCAATTATGGTCCGTACTTGATGACTCTCATCTCTATATACCTAGTTTTACTTACTACGCTTGGTTCTAGCTCATTCGTACTCTCACTGAGTTCCTCGTAAAGTGCATTAGTGTTGTCATTTCAATACTGATACTCGCTAGCCCCCCTGCTCGACTGCTTCACCAATGTAATTGTATTCACTGTCTTGTTATCATTTCTAATTCTTCGCTTTCATAACTCCATCTCAACATGAACTCCCCTTCATCGCCTCAGAAACGACGGTTCCAGTTATTGCAAGCCGATGATCAATTTCATTCACCCCCTTGCCCATCAAAGCGTCAGGCCACCATTCCAAGGCTAAATGCCGCATCCGTTGAACGCCTACACCCCACGCGCGGCGACTCAGCTACTTTGCTCTACCAATTCACGAGTAGTTCAACAGAGTTTAATGGTGATAACGAAGTTATTCAGCCGATGACTGAGTTAGTTCCTCCAGCTTCGGTGGAACTGATCCCGAACTCCTACACGACATTGGAAGATATCTCCCACAACAATCGCCTTGCCATCCAGGCCGAGATGACACACGGGAAAAATTTGAATGACTACCTCAAATTTTGGGATGTGGACCAAGCAACACGTACAGAAAATGATCCGATGTACAAGTATATTCCTTGCTTTCCCATCACAGCAACAAAGGCTGCCATCTATCTCGCGTACGCAACAACACGAGGGAAGGTCAGATAATTTTGTCCTCAGTGAATTGCCACTCAGCTGACTTTGTGACTTCACTTGTATGCAGCGGGGGCGCAATGGAGGACATTCGGGACACTGTGAGGTTGCGAACTCCCATGATCTCGATGCTGGGAGAGTGAGTGTCGAGGGTGCACAAAGCACCTCGGTTGTCCGTAGTAGGTCCTGAACGAGTTTCGCCTAAAGGACGTTAGGGATGTGAGTATCCTGGAGAATTTGGTGGATTAGCGGAGGTTAATGCGCATCGAGCTTTTTGGTTTGTAGGAGGGATGTTTGAGTGGGAACGCGTTGAGTAGGATATGACATATGCTTCTCGACGATTGGTTAGATGAGTCAACGGGGAGTGAGTATGACGATGAAGACGTAGAACAGGCCTGATGAATGGCATGTGTGCGAATGGGGTGTTGGGTTGACGTGGTGTGGGCATGAAGCTGCTCTGGAGCTTCAAGCTTCAAGCCTCATCCCTGGCATATTTACGCTGTACCCTCCCCGCCTTGCTGAGGCATCTACCGGATCAATGGCTGATGGCGTAGCGAGAAACTGGACCGTCATCTCGTCTCTCCCTCCTTTTCGATGGGCTCAGCTCCTAGCCATAATGGCGAAGCCCGACCGACGCCCGACATTCTAGCACCGTCACCCGTGATATATTGATAGACCGGTGGTTTGCTAGTCACCCGGTCACCTGTTGGAATGACGCGGTTCAAAGCGTAGAAGCTTTTATAGCCCCTTTCAAATCACAATGGCGTAGTGGCGTGGTTGGAGTCCCATCGATATCGAGTGAACAGGAGCAGAGGAGAGAGATGAGGGTATGTGGTATGTGTATGCGCTTGAATGGGAGAACCACGAATGAGGCAGGCCGATAGTAGATGATTGTCACGGAAGGAAGGTGGGGGCATACTCATGGTGATCGAAGAAAAAAAGCAGGTATGAAGGGAAGGAATCGTGGTGCTGGATGGCGGGATTGAGGGAGAGGTAAATACTGACAATGTGAAGGAAACGAACACCATCCTTCACTAGTCGAAGGTAGGTGTATATGTGGTGCCTCCGTGTCGAATCAACTGGCTCTCCATCCTCCCAGACGCTCATGCCTTCTGTGCCAGTTGGAATGAGTCGTGTAATCAAGCGAGTGAGGCCTCACCCGTACTGCGTCGCGCCTCTCCCAGCCTGCTGTGGACCTCGGGCAGTTCAGAGGGATGCGCGACGACACAGTTCTATTCGCTCCCAGACTTCCACTGTCTCTGCCATCCTGGTAGCTATATCTGAACTCCTCGGTGCGATATGGTCGAATTTGGTAAGCTTCATCTCATGTTGATGTGCCCTGTTTTGATTGTCTACGTTTCTGACCTTGCCGTTCCACCTTGCTTAGCATCATACGACTGACTCCCAGATCGCAGGAAAAATAGCACGATCGCAGAACCTCCTACGGTAAGGCTTGAAGCTCTCGTCCATCCTCTTATCACTGATTGTGAAACCCACCGGTGTCATATGCTGGCGTGCTGGTGACCAGGCGAAATGGAATGCCCCAGTTCAAGAGGCTGAGGGCGTTTTCATGGAGCGTGTTCCACTGGGGGTTTCGTTGAATGAAGAGGTATGCCGCGGCACTCAGTATGAGCAGCAGCCAGCTGTTGCTGCTCAAAGCGAGGATATAGACATCTCTGAAGTAGTATTGATGTTAGATATTACATAGGTGAATATTCAAATGTGAATGGTACAACGTATTCTACTGCCAAGTCCATATCCGGGCCCGCAAGGTTAACCTTACTGACACGTTCTCTCAAAAGTTGCTCGAAGCCCTTGGACTCGGGTATCATGGAGATTCGGGACATGGAGGTCGTCAATGCAATTTCTCGAAACCAATGTGTCAAGCGCACATATACAGTGCATGCGTGTTGCAGGTAGGGCACGTAGATGTCCTTGTAAAACTCCATGGGCTCCCCTTGCAGGTTACTGAATTTATGCGTGGTTGATGTTTGTATTTGCTGGACCAGTGCGAGTGATTTGTTAAAGGCCGCATGAGTGTTGCCTTGGAGAGTTGGATTGCCGGCGAAGATCGAGGGTAGCATGCGGGCGAGGACGCATACAACGAGGGTGTCCTTGACACCGCCAATCGCCCTCATGTCCGAGAACTGCGAGCGAAAACGGCCTTGGTGGATGTATATGAGTCTGAGCGTCATATGAAATGAAATTCTACTTACTGGGGATAACATCAGGCGTGAAAAAAGCAGACTTGAACGCATCGACCAATCTGTGGATGATGGAGACGGCGCATTGGTCGTGTTCTGTGTTGGTGGTCAGAGAAATGCAGGCAGAGTGCAGAAAGCTGATCAAGTGGCGGCGTATGCTGCGGCCTTCATAAAAGTGCCGCCCCACGAAGATGGTGGAGTCATCAAGTGTGACCACCATATGCGGACAGCCACCTGGCATCACACTGCACAGCAATCAGCAACGTAAAAAAAAGAAAATAATAATTGTACGCACAGGGCGGCCCCAGGCTCCAAAATCGCATAATCCATCTCGTAGTCCTGCGAATCCAATATAGCTTCATCCAACTCGCTGGGCTGAGACTGCCAATCGATCGGGCGTGTGCTGTTTGGGTCATCCTTGCGGCGAAATACAGCCCACAACTTTCTACCGTACGTGGACATGGCGAGGGTACCAAACCCATTAGTGTCTATGTGAAGGTGGTGCCACGTAGAAGGCGTCGCGGCAATCGACCACTGAAGAGCAGCCATATCTACGGATTCTCGGGGCTGGTCAATGTCCCAAGTCAACGGGTAACATGTGCGATCAAGGGTGTCGTTGTGAACCAGCGGTATGTCCACTGGAAGGTGACCAGGGATGTCGAGGAAGTTCACAGATTTGGCATCAGGAGACTGGGATATGTCGATTAGCTGCGACAGAGAGGTTTGCCGGTGCCGCTCGTGGCCTACTGCACCCATCTTAATGGACAGATCTGCGGGAAAGGATTTAGACGGTGTTAGGCATTTATCGGGAAGTCCTACCATGACAGGTCAGGGGAGCGTCGAGACGGGTGCTCAAGTCTCTGACTGCTTCGGGGAACGTCTGGTGATGGTGTACAGGCACTCCCGTCACCAGGATCACTTTGGTGTTCAACTCATCACCGAGTTGCCCTGAAGACGCCCATTGCTTGTATACCTCGTAAGAAACGGCTGTTATGAGCGTCCCTGCCTGGCCTGATGTGTACGGGGGGGCCGAATCCCCATATGTGCGGTTTATGCCCTTGGTCAAGGCCAGGAAAGAGTTGAGATGATTTTTGAACTACAGGAATCATAAGACGTGCCAGAAAGGGCGAATGGGAATACGCACATGAAATCGCGGGCAAACCTCGACAGCTCCTCCCCGAATATCGTACAGCGTTAGGGAAGGTGCAGAGAAACGCTCAAGTACATGTCAGTATATGAGAGGTGCTCGGTGCTTAGTCACTTACCAGGTCTTTCGATGTCCCAACAAGAGGCGGTTTGGGAATGTTTGTGCTGGGAGGGAGTGTGGATGGCGCGTACGTCTTGAGGCGGGCGGCAGGGGTGAGGACAGTCATGGTGCTATCCGGGGGGAGGTTCTTAACAGATCGAGGGGCGGCAGTGGAGGAGCGACCGCGAGGGGTTCGTCGATCTAGCGTATACATAGCGCCGCCCCCCGGGGTTTTCGATTTTAGTCTTTTGCGCGGGTTGCTCGTGCCATCGAAGCGTGTCCGTTTGGATGAGCGCGATAAACTGGCAGATCGCAGACGCTTGGATTTGGCAGTAGCGCCAAGACTTTGAGAACGACCAGCTTTGTCCGGGTCTTCGCTATCACTAGAGCGTTCGTCGTCTCCCTTGCCTGGGTCGCCGCCATCGTCAGGGGCGGAGTCTTTATCTTTCGCTCGGTCAGCGTCTTCCGAGCCGTCTTCTGCGTCTGCTGGCCCTTTGCTGCGTTCAAGTGGCCCTGCCATCGCTTCATCGGCATTTTCATCGTTCGCAGGACTGTGAAGTGATTTGTCGGCGTGATCTTTGTCATCCGACCGTTCATCTGCATCTGCTCCTCCAATTGTGCCATCAGTTGGCCCTGCCATCGGGTCATCGTTGTGTGTTTCGTCTTCGTTCGCAAGTGGCGATCCGCTCCCCCCTCCAACCTCGTCAGACTTGGAACCACCGTCAGTCTGACTTTCAGGTGGTGGGTCCATATCGACGTCTGTCCCAGTGTTATGGGCCTCTTTGGCAACATGGAGAGTCTCATCAATGTCGACATCTGGTTCGAGTGACGGTCCGTTATTGTCTCCGTCTGTGCGTTCTTTGCCATTGTCAGGGTGTTTATTTCCCTGAGGGTTGAGTGACTCGTTGGACTGGATGTCGGGGTTGTGGCCGATCAACTGATCATTTTTGGGCTGAGACGTGGTGGCGGGTGTAGGCTGGGCAAGGGGAGGGGTGGTGCGGGCAGATCGTCTAGATCTGGAGGTTCCCGTTGGTTCGGATCCTGGCAGGGCGGAGTCAATCAAAGGAGCAAGTTTCGCGAAGAATGTAGACGATTCTTTGGATATATGTGGATATGTATTTGGCTTCAACGCTGGATTATAATGTGACATTTGGGTCAACTGATCACGCATGGCCGACATGGACAAGGTTATAGTGCTCGGGTCTTTGGCTATGGCGAAAACCGTTTTCCAAATTATGTTCTCGAAATCCGACAACTGTTTGGGCCGATCAGAGCCAAGAAACCTCCATAGCTTTCGTAGCTTAGCGCGGAAGGAGAGATAAGTAAGGGAGAGAACTCACCAACAAGTGCCAATGCCGAGATGCGTATTTTCCCATCAAGTCCTTGGTCATCAGGAGGACGAGGGGGGACACGAGGACCGCCTGATGGAGGGGAAGCATTAGAATGCGGGGTCCCGCATGGCCACTGACGGGTTTGTATGCTTGTAAATCGATGCCTGGCACGTTGGAGGGGGACGCCCATGATTCGGGAAGCTCCAAGCCCTAAGTTCATTTGGGCATGAGGCTGGGTGGAGGGCATAACAAGTGAATTGTACTTACTTCTATCGCATAGCGAAGACCCATCGCGGCGACGGCCATATTTGCCAAAATTGCCGCGTACTTACTCTTTGTCTTGAACGTTTGAAATATGATGAAGAGGCTTGACACCGAGTTTTCTGTCGGTAGCGCAAGTTGAGGTGCCTTCTTGACCTTTGCCTCTTGTGACACCTTTAGATCATCATGCATGGCGCGCAAGGCCTTATCTAGGACAATCGAAGGCCAATCGTAGAGCTTCCTTATCGTATCCAGCGGACCGCCCCCGAGGTGTATGGAGGAATTGGGTATGGGTACACCGTGACATGGGTACCTGTCCAATTCATTGGCGTTTTCGAGCTGGTGCAACAAAGTGTGAGTGGCGAGAGTGCAGACAACAAAGGTGGCTTCGTCGTTGGCGCGCATCTGGTTTTGACTCCAATTGGATAGTTCTGAGAAGCGGCGTAACGTCAGATTCTGTAAAAGCACGCGACGACAGTTGAGCTGCGAATGGATTGGTTAGGGATATTTTCGGCGTGTGGCATGGTAGAACGAACGTTGGGGAGTAATTCAACAATATCCAATGGGGTGTACCAAGGAAGTTTAGCGAACCCCAGCATTTCTACCGTCGACATGAATGGGGTGATAAACTGGGGACTGAATTGATGAGTATATGAACAAAGGAAGCAACGGAACAAAGATACATGGGTGGCAGGGGGGCCTGGATCAGTTGGAGATCTTCAAAGATCATCTCTTCTTGTGATTCATTGGAAGGGGCCGACATGTTTCTGTGATTTGGGGAACTACGGAGTGAATAGTTAGTTGTATTTCAGGGGCTGTTCGGATGTGAGGCCAGACGGGCGCTTGCGTCTACAAAGTGAACATGCAAGCGCCGGATTATCACGTGACATTCCAGCTACTCATCGAAGCTTATCGATGAATCAATAACTCACTGTTGTTAAGCCGTGCGATATCGATTACCAACAAAGCTCGCGCTGTGTTGATATGGTGTAGGTGGTCCGTATGTTTTATTTGTGATGCTGCAGTTGTCGGGCTCCTGACTGGCGATTGATGTGATGGTGGTGAGATGTAGGGGAGAGTACCGTTATGCGTCAGTCCGGTTGAAAAGGGTCGGGTCTTCAATTTTTCAAACCCAGGAACATCAACCTTGTTCCGAACTGTGTCGCAGCACGACTTTCGGCGAGCACCGGGGTCCCAAGGACAGGCTACAAGATCTACTCAACGAAGCCTTGAAGACGCTTGGCCGGGACGGATGGGTCCACAGTGATTTACGACCACCCAATGTTCTGGTCTCAAGCACGAAGAATCTTCAAATCATCGACTTTGATTGGAGTGGCCGCGATGGCGAGGCGAGATACCCTTTCACGCTGAACGACACCCTTGATTGGGCTAACGGCGTTCGTCGAGGAGGCGTGATTACGCATGCGCACGACCAAGAGATGGTGAAAAAGTTGATTTCGAACTAAAGTAGCCAACATATCAAAGGCTCTTATATTGCATGGACACCTCAGATATGGCGTAGCGTTTATTTTAACCACCTTTATCATACACACACCTACATGGAGTGAACTTAAGCAAAATGATGCCTAATCACGATCACCGAGACTCCAATCATTTCACACAACAGCTTGCGTCTCCCAGGCTCATCCGCTGGCATGTTGGCTGGGGTAATGCCGTAGTGTTGCAAGTAGCGAAGCAGGTCACCCCGGTTCAGTTGGACGATGTTGGCCATCTTGCGCAAAAGCGGGGAGGGGTGACGCTGATTATGGTTTTGAAACTGAGAAAAGGGGTTGATCAGAATGAAAGAGTATTTTGCCATGACGAGTGGTGTTACCTCTGCGTCTGTGGGATGCTTCCCATCAGGGAAGGGAATAATCTCGTATGGGATGAGAGCACCTTCCTCTCGAGAACCATTGAGAGCCTGTGAGAAAAGGTTGAGCCTAGTATTGGTGAAAAAACTGGGAAAAGATACCCTTAAAGATGCGATGGTTGATGCTCGAACGGTCTCCTCCAGACGAGCAATCCGTTGTCCGATGGCCACTTCCACTGCATCAACTTTTGCTGTGAGCCGGTCTTCTAGGCCGTCCAACCTAGTTAGGATCTCTTGGAGTGTTGCCGCGTTGGATCCTGGTCTGTTCAGCCTTAAAGCCAATGACGAGGCAATGGGCCACTCACGGGGTATATCGTCAAAGGGGACTAATGTAGCAAGCTGTATTGCCCGTGCGTGCGCCTTATCAGCTTCGGCCAGCGGCACATGCCTGGGATCTCCGTCTGGGCGACCTTTGGACCATATTCGTCCGTAATAAATGTGCATCCGCAACAAATGGAATCACACAGCACGTACCTGCATAGCCTTGCAAGACAGCAGCATGCGATCGTGCATTGCGAAAGTTCGTAATGCTTCCAAGGGGTTGAACGAGATTGGGTAGCGCATCCATTTCCAGGGAGCGATGGTTAGGGAGTCGAGTGGCCACTATCGAGTTCAATCAAGATAAAACTCCGAAACCGTCGAAGGATAATGACAGCAAACAGTAGTATGGGCACGCAGCCAGAAAAATACACTGGCCTCTCGGCCTACGGTTCCGAATGTCGCGCTGTCAGAAAAACTCGCTAAGCGGGACCCATGTAGACTGCCCTACATAGACTATGTTACACGCTCATGGTTCGAAGGATTGGAAAAATTGTGCGAAGTTAGTGGTGAAGCGCTCGGATTCGGTACGCAATTTGCCAGGGGCCAGTCGCCATTGGGGTAAAGGTATGGGGGTACAGGTATGGAGAACACTGGTCGGATACATGGGTGCAAATGGATAAACGGACGAGTAAATGGACGAGCCCCAACGAAAGCAACAGATAAACGAATTAAACAGATATGTAACAATGAAGTTTGACTGTTTGTCCGTTTGTACATTTGTCTGTTCGATGGCCTTCACGCGCCTTGGTACCCAATACACAACACCCAGCACCCAGTACTCTCGTGTGGCGTGTGTAGGAGGAGAGCAGGGAAGCAGGTGCTGTGGTATGTAGATGTAGCAGGCTTGCGCTGCGAGCCACGTCTGGGCGTCTGAGCTTTGGGGCCATCGTGGGGTAGGAAGTGTTATCCTTGCCGGTTCTCCGAGCACGATGGAGACACTAGAAGTGCAGAAGTTGAGGGATCCCCACGAGCAAGCCAAAGGCGTCGCGAAGCTACACGACTCACGAGGCAGGTCTGCGCATGAATGTGCTGGAATTGGACGCCGTTAACTGTGACACCTTGAAGCTGGACGCATATAACCGTGCTGCCTTTGGGGCGCGTGCGACAGGGCCTGCGGGGACTCATGAGAGGCCACGGACTCAAGGACTCGCCGTCGAGGGCGTTCAAGATCGATGGCGTACAGAACGGAGGTCTGGCAGCACAAATATTGTAGATAGAGTACACCATCTGCGTTCCGCGTATGATATGGATATGAGGTGTTCGAGTCGGGATGGTAGGCTTTGGAGGGCTGGGCGCCGATTGCCTGCCGTCGCTGATATCCCCGAAGCCCATAGTGTATGCAAGATGCTTCGAGAAGCTATGCGTAGGAGGGAGAAGAACTCACTAAACGAGTCTAACAGGTTTGAGATTTTGTCGACTTTGAGGGTATGGAACACGATAAAACCTGGGATATCGGCCGCTGATTGAGGGGCGTCATACGTCAATCCTTGTTTGATAGATAGAGACCCCAGGAGCCCACGAGCTGAACGGCATGCTTAGCAGAAAAAGACATTCGACGGGAAGCTAACTTACCTCTACCACCCTCCATCTGACTCTTCGCACCCTAGACAGAAAACCGAGGTTAGTCTACATCATTAGCGGGAAAGGCAGTGCATGATACTCACCTTGTAAAGCAGACGTATCCCAAGCCGTACATAGACTTGCATCTTCTCCTCCTCAAGCTGCCCAGTCATCCGATTCTGCACAATGATGTTGGCAGAATTCTACACATCGCTCATCAGAACACACAGAACCAACGAACCAGAGTAGGCGCTTATCGCCCCAAGCCTATAGTCACCACTGCTAATCTTCCCAATAATCTTCGTGTACCACTTCCGCTGCACTTGACTGGCTGTCACAAAGCTACCAACGACGATTATATCCATCCTCCCCCAGTCCTGGCTCGCGCAAATAGCTAGATGTGTGACGATATCCATCTCCGCCTTGGAGTTCAGACGAGGACGGTGGCATAGTGGGCAATTCTTCACGTTGATGATACGCTCGAATGGATCTTCGGTGACGTTCGCGATGGCAGCAGCCGCGGTACTGCCAGTGGTGGCTTTCTTCTTCCTCCTGAACCGGCCTTTCTTCGTCGCAGGCGGAGCAGTAGATGTTGTGGTAGCAGCAGCACCGATTGGAGATCCAGACCCAGATGAGTCCTCCTCAACGTCCTCAGACGACGAATACTGATGTCCAGCTGCAGCGCCACCACCCCGGGCAGCGTCCTTCAGCTTCATCTCCGCGGGCTCGGTGCTATACGCCGGAGGTGGAGGAAGCTTGGTCTCGTCAACATATCCGAGGTTGTTAAAGCAATGCGATGGGCCCGAGAAATCGAGGTTATCGAGGGCAACGCCCTGGCCCTTGTTATGGGAGGCGGTGAGGATCGGTGAGGCGCTAATGCTCGTATCTGGAGCACTATCTTCCTCGTCTACGCGTCGTTTCTCGCTGTCTGGTCGGTTGAGTTCAGTCTCCAAGCACTGGATGGTTTCGTCCATAGTTAACTCATCGGAACGTAGATCCTTGCCATGGCGCGTGAAGAACGACTTCATAGTACTAAGAGAGAGGGTCGAGCCGAGCAAATCGAGCATCGAGGTCATCTCTAGACGAGAGATGGCCCTCGTGTCGTCGGTGTCGTATTGCCCGATGTATTGACGCCAGAATTGCTGACGCAAGGCAGCATATGGCTGATACTTCGCCCTGAAAGATATCGATCAGCCGCAGCACCAGGTCAAGAGGGAAATCGAAGACATACTTGACTGTGATAATGGACTTATGCCTGGCCTCCCAAGCGACATCCTTCTCGGTGGCGAGCGGTAATTTATACTCCTTCATCGGGTGCCTTCTGCCCCAATCGCGGCGTAGAGCCCAGTATTGGGATCCGGTTGCGGCGCGCCTTCAATCAAGTCGCCGACGTGGTCGTTAGAGGAAAGTTTTCCCGAGTCGAGGATGCTCAGTTGAACCTTGAAGGCCGTCTCGTATCGACGAACATGGAACAGGAGCTTCTCGTCCCAAACTGGGTTGAGGGAGTGCCGAATGACGCGCGTACGGAATACCTTCTTACCGAAAGAGATGACAACGAATGAATCCATGTCCCATCCTGTACGTGTCACTGAACGGAAGATAAGGATATTGACGTGGCACGAGCAGAAACCACTCACTATTCTCAAGCCTGGGTAGGTCGTCTGCACCATGAATCTCCAGCATCACGATCCCAACAATATCATTCGACGCGCCGAAGCGGTACTCCTCGTGAGTCTTCTTCCTGAAACGCTTCTTCTTCTTCACCTTTGAAGCAGCGCCGACGTCGAGTTTTAACGATGGAGGCGTGGTGGCCGACAGTGTACTTGGTGTGCTGGTGCTGGGAGTGCTTGCCGTCAAAGACGACGAGTTAACTTCAACGACCCTCGCCTGAACTTCATCTTCGAAATGAAGCCGCTGGACTTGGCCGTAATAAGGACCGGCGTAGCAGTGGGCGGCGGCATTGGCGTCTTGCTCACCCCAGCAGGCGCGGGGGTGGTGGGTGAACCCAGGTCTCCCGAAATAGAGGCCGGGAGGTCGAGATGGGCTTCGGAGCGGACGTCTGAATCCTCGTTATGGCTGCCTTCTCCTCGGAAGGGGGGTTCAGTGGTGAGGATACTGCGGTGGTATAATCTGAGGGTTCGTCGTCGTCGTCTTCTTCCTCGTCGGAAGACTCCGAGCTTAACCCGCCGTCGTCCTCCAGTCACCAGCGTCGTGCGAGCGACCGTCAACGCTGGGTTAGGCCGTGACACTGAAAATAACTCACGGATCGCTGAATCCCTTGCTGCCCTTTGTCAAAACATCGGTACACCCAAGCAACTACAATCTGCATATCGCGACTGGCTGCTCGCCTGGCAGCGGCGCAAACCCGTTCCTCCCGCTCCCTTTGATGCACGCCAGCGGTTGAGCTGTCGATGGCGTCGGCAACTCCGTGAACACAACTTGCTGATGACGTCCAAGAAAGTGCAGCATGCTTACCTAACGATCAAGAAACAGGCGCCGTCAAACTTACACGACGAACCACAAAGTCCACATCAAGTTCAACCACAAACCGACACGACGACGCACTAACGTCTTCTGACCAAGGCGCACGCTCAAGCCACCCTCCAGAACGATTGACTTTCGCTATCCCAGCGTCCCTCGGTTACAAGACCACGAATACATGACCAGCGCAACTCAGCGCACAGACTTGGCGACACGGATGCGAATGACAAGACGGAACGAGTGGAGAAGACGGAGCGTCTAATCAGGTACGTTCATTACTTACGCATGGAGTTCTTATACACTTACGATCAAGCCTAGATGCCGTCCACCATCATGCATTCTCCCTCACCCAACTCTCAGCCCCCCGCCGCCTGAGACTGCGGCCGCCAACCCGCGAGACACACCGCACGGCCTGCTTATCCGACCTCAACGCTGCAACATTCACCGAACCCACTGGTGCCATTGCAGTGACTCACACTACTGCTGATCCTCGAGAAAAGCACGGTGACAACAAGGCGATGAGGTGCGGCGTACAGGACGAGCAAGGTGCCGAAGAACACGAGGAGTGACGAGAATAGAGCCATTGAGGGCCGCGAAGGAAGGGAAGAGATAGCAGGAGCATTGGTACGTGACAGTGATCATGATCGGACTATGATGACTCACCAGATAGCGTGTAGATCGTAGATCACCGGGTTGGAGAACTGGGCTCAGGATTTCCAGCGGGCGGAAGATGGAACAGTCACCTCGCGTTCTCTACGGACTGCCCCGACTACTGCCAGCGCCTCTTCCGATCCTCAAAATCGGCGACCACGACGTCAGGCCGCGATAGCTTAGCAGGGTACCACCAGACGAACTCGCAATTTCGTCCGGGACAGGCCGACCGTCAGGTTAACCCCCGCGGGGCGGAGTGGCCCCGATTTGTAAGGCTGTTCCTCAAGGCAGGAGTATGGAGTATTCGAGGCAGTGAAACGTGCATTTTAACACCCAGTGGCTACTCCCCGGTGTTCAAGTTTCCCCAGCGCTTCTCCCTTCGATACCTATGTACTTTCTCGTATCCTTGGCACTCTTCTTGACCTACGGACTTTCTCTGGTACCTTTCGCACCGGAATGTGCACTCTTCTTGCCCTACGTATTTTCTCTCGTACCTTTGACTGGGCACTCTTCTTGCCCTACGGACTTTCTCTGGTACCTTTCGCACCGGAACCACACGCGTACACCCTCGGTACTAGATTGAACCATGGCAGCAACTGCGGGGGAAAGGGAGTCAGATTGGCGTTGGCATGGGCGTCTACCAGCGCGAGGAACAACGAGGAAAGAGACGGGGAGGGGCGCGTAGGAAGATCAAGCAAATCGAACGCCTGGGTACGTCGCAGCCATCGTCATCACAATGGGTCGCACTCACCCAAACGTATAGACGTCTGCCAGCGTGGCGCGCAATGCAGCAACGGTGCGCCTCGACATGGTCTTCCAGCCTGCCCCGTCGCGGCAGTCCTGGGGGAGAGCCTGCTCCCGACACTGCTCGATACACAGACCACTGTCGACAACTGTCTTGGAACCACCTGAGATTCCCCAGCCTGTTTCAAACGCAAAGCGGCAACGAGGACAGCGGATGCTAACCATGGAGCACCAGTCTGCGAGCAGTAACGCCGCGAGGAGGCGCGTTTCGAGGAGGCGCGTACGCAACGAGTTCGGTGGGGTGATGGACAGGGGACTGAACGAAGCGCCAGCAACAAAAGCTAACGCTCTACGATGCCAGAGCAACCACTCACCTGCGTGTCCGGTCCTCAAAACGCGGCGGGATATCCATCCCCTCCTGTCCCGTCATTGCATGCAGTCCCCACGATCGCGGGTCTCTGGCAGTCCCCCAGCTGCGGGATGGCGGCCTTCCACTACGAACGACTAGCGGGACCTTGATGTCGGCAGACGATGCAGACGATTCAGGCGATGGAGGGAGGGGGGGCAGCTGGGGAACAGCGTTACCCTGCTACTCCGACTATCATCGACAACACGGAGCACTCACTAGGACATAGAGCGCCGAGCGCTGGCGGTATGCAGACGGTGCACGACGATGTCGACAACGACGATCGCGCTACGAATGCGAACTTGAAGCCATTGGGGAGCAGGAGACCCACCGGGTGCAGGCGGGACATCGCGTCAATTGTGCGCTGCGCGGGCTGGAAGAACGGGGAGTAGGAGGCGAGATTACACCGTAAGAAGCGGGGGGGTGGCGGGGAGACTGGCCAGGTAAGCAGGCGCGACTGCTTGCGGCCTTTCCTCCCAATTTGACGTCCCTTTTCATAGCTCGGGGCTGCCTGCTTGCGCACGCATTGGTATTCATCGCCTTGGAGTAGCACACGGGGTTAGGTGAGTCTCGCGCCATGGCAAGACATCAACCAACTACCCAGTTGCATGCCAGTGTCCCTCCGCTGCGAACTCCCGACGGAGGGGCGTCGAAACGACGTGATGCCTTCGAACCACATCCTCGATGACAGTGAAAATCGAGGGCCTAACCCTGCGCTGCGCAGAGTGAAAAAAGGGGAGTGGAAGGGGAGACACAGATGGGAGGGAGGAAGAGGGAGGTAATTAGGCAACCCGTCACTCCCCTTCTCCCCAACTAACCTCGTCATTTCATAGCTACCCAACGCCCAAGCAGATGCTCGTTTGCGTGCGCACTAGGACCCCACGACTTGGGGACGTGCATAAAGTCCCCAGGTCGCAAGCGAACACCTTGGTGGCACGCGTATCGGGGATATGCCGTGGAATCGTCGACGCAACATGCAAGGATGACACACTGACTCACGGGCGAGCTCGCTGACATGTCTGCGATCCGAGAACGGTGGTTCTTACACCTGCTCCTTGCCCCCCGCGCCCAACAACGGCAAATCATGGAGACGCGTGGCACTTTCGAGGATGTCGGCATCATATGCGCGGGCCTCTGGATGG
Source organism: Sanguinoderma rugosum (assembly GCA_017499575.1). NCBI lineage: Eukaryota > Fungi > Basidiomycota > Agaricomycetes > Polyporales > Polyporaceae > Sanguinoderma > Sanguinoderma rugosum. The sequence goes on along the minus strand of VTPW01000003.1, from coordinate 4,353,382 downwards.
GGTCGTGGCGCAACGACTTTGTCGTATTGTACCCCTCTGCGAATGGGTCGGGGAATTGGGGGAGCATGGCTGGCGGGAGGCGACGACCTGACGATGCGCGCGGTGGGAATTTGGATCGACGCCGGGCAGAGTGCGCGGACGAAGAGATCCAGCGCGATGTCTGGGAAGACCAAGGAGAGCCCGCCTGCGACGCCGCGCTCGAGTAGCCACGGGAAGAAGCGCCAAGGGTCCTCCACGCCGTCGATGCCAGGAGGAGGAGGAGGAGGTGTCTTGCGCCATGACAAACGCTCACCACGCTTGCCCTTCCGCAGACCTTCTGCGCGCATCCATCCTTCCAGCTCTCCCACCTCGAGACATTCCTCCCTGTAAGAACACCAGTTGTAGGTAGTACACGTACCTGAATAGACGTTTCGTCTTCACCACTTGGTCTGCCTGATTTGTGTCCGAGTTGCCTAAGTCCATGCGCTGAGTTGCGCAGGTCGTGTATTCAAATGCCCAGTGCACATGGTTATACACCAAAGGTACACAGGTAACTAGCTAACTGTCTCATTGTCTCTGCCCTCCGAGGGCCTCAGATATTCAAACGGAAACAGAGAAAAAAGAAAAATCAAGAACGTAGGAAGAGTAAGTAACAATATCTGAGCATCGCGCTGAGGGATTCCCTAGGGAACAGTCTGGTAGTAGGTTAGTCGCCGATTGTCACCGTCGTCTTTACGCGTGCGGCAGCCGCTTACTCGCTTGCGCATCGTACTCTGGCTCGTGCGTGTCCCGTCCGTTCCCCACAGCTGACTTGATTCGAAAAAGTCTTCTGGCGGTGTCGATTCTGCGCGAATCAAGCGGCGTAGCATCGTCCGATGCGGCGTGGCTTTGTTCAGTTGTTTTTCGTGTGTTGCGCTGGTAAGGGATGGGGTGGGGTATGGACGGTGGGTGGTTAATGTGAAGATCGAAGCTGAAGGGAGAGCGGCGTCGTTGGTGTAATGTGCGCTGTGGTATTGAGATGGGACAGGCTGCGAGGGAGCAGGGATTGCGTTGGAGTTGGAGTTGGGTTTCGTTTGGACGCGCTGGGAGCAAGCAGCAGGACCCCCTCATAATCGCGCCTCCAGCTTCTCCGCTGCATGCTGGACGACGCAAGCACATTCTCCTCATCGTGCAAATCGTCAGCGCGTAGACGAACACTGTACGACGAGCTGGCAGAATGGAGGCGGCATTGGTGTTGAGATGACGGCCGTGGTCGCGTTCGTAAGCCTTCGTTTCGTTTTACACTCGTTTCGTTCTCTTCCTCTTCCCCGTCCCCTTGGTCTTCTTCCCTTGGCTTCGTCGTCTTCTTCGTTCATCTCCATCCTTTCGATGGTTCGCTTCCTCCAACCCTACTCACTCTCCTGCCAGTTCGCAGGCTTCTCAGATGACGACGGCGCGGGAGTTGAAATGCCGAGTCGACGGCGACGGCGATGTGGCGCAGGTAGAAAGGAAGCACCGTTTTCGAAACAGCGGCTTGCTCGTCATTGAGTACGTAGTCGTCGCTTTGCGTCTTCTCGAATCGCGCTGGCATCTCCACGTAGATACGACGGGGAACGGCGCTTTCGAATAGATGTGTTGAGTAGAAGAGAGACGGTGGGGATGAGGTGGTAATCGTTGTCGGCGTTTGTATGCGTTTGGTTGATAATGCGTTGGGTGTGGTATGCGGTCGATTCGCGCTGATTTCGACGGTGAGTGCTCGGAGCTAGCGATGGAAAGAAGGCCAATACTCACCGCCTGCGTAAGTGGGAGATTCTGGAGATTGCACAGGAGAATGCATGGGCACCGAAGGGCGAGTCTCAGCAGGTCTCGTGTTCATCGCCGTCCTCGCCGTCGTCTGGCGCCACCGTTTGGAACCCAGTCGTCCTGTCACGGCCATCCAGCGTGTAATCCACATCCACAGTGCGTCCACGGTGAGTCTCCCTCGCAGCTCGTTAATGCGTCGATGACCCGACGGTGCCGGTGTTCCGATGTCTGAAGATACATGCCGCACGGCGTATGCGTATGCTGTGTATATTAGGGTTAGGCCATCGTTTTCGATGCAGCTGACCTCGAGGGCGTTGGAGATGTGCGACGTGGAGAATCGAGAAGAAGGCGGGAGCAACCGTCGACGCGGCATGCATCTTCGCGCTCGCACTCTTCGTCTGTTCTCGTACGATCGTCTGTCTCCTCGTCCCCCGGTCTCCTTCCTTCTCTCCTTCTCTCCACTCTTTCGTTTGTCCTCCCCTTGCGTTCGTGTTCTATTCCCTTCCCTTCCATCAAATGTGTACGCCGACACTCACATATCCTTCAGATCCGCGAGTCGACATGTGCTGCCAGTAAGGCGTACGAGACGAGACGAGACGTGTCGTCGGTCGTCGGTCGTGGACACACGAGATCTCGGGAGTCTCTCATCCAACGAGGATCCCACTTATTCGTTCGGGTTCGTCGTTTGGGCATCGGGGCTGTGTTTGCGCGTTCAGTCGTGCTAGAGTCTGCGTGAGTTTTCGTTAACACGTTCAACGTGTTACTTACTGACTTTCCTTCCCACTTCCCCCTACGTCTATCTATCACCTATACCGTTTAGATCGTTTGCTCCTGCATCCATGGGTTCATGATGTTTGCTGGTTCGTGTGTAGGTACAGAACGGGGACAGGGACGGTCTTGCGTAGGTGAGTCGCGTCGCGTTTATGCTTCCTCGTGTTGGTATTTACGTTTGCGTTCGTATTGGAGGTCGTTCGATGTGTCGATACTGACTGTGGGTTGTAGTCTTTAGTCGTAGGCCTGCGGATGCATGGACACTGGGAACAGTGTTCGGGGCTACGGCGTTCGAGGGTTGCGCGGAGTGTGGAGGAAGGGTGGGGAGGGCAACTTGGTCGGGAGGGGTGGATTGCGCTGGCGCGTCGTCGCACTCTTCTTCTGATGGTGGTGCCGCTCATTCTCTTCCTGGGAGGAGAGCTGCTGTGGGTGTCGTAGATCCGAGAGGGGTCGTATTCGCGTGCGTATCCATTGAAGCGTCAGTATCGCAGTTTGATTGGGATTCTGACATCCCTGGTCGAGACAGTGGCCTGAGAGTTACTGTCGCACGCGTTCACTGTCCATAGATTCAGCCTGCGGGAACGTTAAGGGTCGCACGGGAAGACAGTCGAAGCGAAAACGTACCTCCGGTTCTGCTGACCGTCCCACCGCCTGCTGCTCCATCTGCTGCCGGGTGGCGAATCTGCTCCCCGTAGCCGCCGTGTCCGTTCGTCTACGTCTGCACATTAACGGGCCATGTATTTGTCCTTCTGAACCCAGTAACCCGAATTGTGTTGATGTAATCTGATTCGAGTCTGCGTCTGCACCGAGTTGCGCGAGCTAGCTGGACGAGTGAGGTTGGATTAGGTGGATGTAGAGGTGCGTGAGTCGTCGCTAGAGCGCGTGCTTACCTCATTCTCTTCAGAGGTGGGATGATTCCGCTGGGCATGGATTCAGATTCCGAGACAAGCATGTCAAACACAAGATACGCACCCTTGCTCCATGAATGGCGTCCAACCCATCAAATTCTTCGGAAACATTTCGCCTTCATGATGAGAAAACACTTGCAAAAATAGAGTTTCACATTGTTTTGGAGAACACATGGAGAGTAGGAAAGCTTCTATCTCTACACCCCGAAAGATGAGAGCGCGTGTTGGCGGGCACTCCGCGCAGGTTCGAGACCCAGCACAGCGTGACCATGACCCAGCTGCCCGGGCAGGCCTAAGCCCTTCCTATCAGAGCAGAGGGACGCGTTGAGAAGGTGGTGTTGGTGGACGAGAAGGCTGTTGTTTGTTTATCTCGCGTCGTGAATTCCCACAACTTGGATCACATGTTGGTCGCCTAAATGATGACAGAAAACAGACAGGAGACGCCGTGCTTTCCCCCATCACGATATGGCACTCGTCGACGAACAACAACGGCTTACCGATGATTTACTGGGGCTGCAGGAGCTCCGTCTTGGAGACACCGAGGACGCCACCGACACCGAGTCCAGCGGCGGCACTTCGGAAGTCAAGTTCACAGTGAGCTGTTGAATATACTTTCGATCTTGATTGAGGTTAATCGATGGCTTCATCAGCGTGCACAAAAACGCAATCACCGGCGGGCAGAGCGCAGGACACGAGGAGAGCAGTTTAAGAGGGCAAAGGCTAGAGAGGAAGATGAATTGGCGCAGAAGATCAAAGACATAGTGGAAGAGGTGCGTAGCAATATTCTTGGTTTATTATCAGATCTTGATCTATATTGCAGGAATTGAAACTCAAGGCAGAGCAGCTTCGCGCAGAGCTCACCGCAGAGTTTGCCGAGAAGTCAAGTGATCATATATCACAGGTGCGTCACAACTGTAGAATATTCTTGGCATAGTAGGAGGTGCATACCTCATTGCAGGTCCTTCGGGCTCTCTTTGGAGGTTCTGTCTACGTCTACTGGCTCAAACACTGCCCCGAACTCTTTAAACAGCTCGTGGCTCTGGAAGATGCAACTGGCGAGCCCCTTCGACGTGACCACCCATCATTTCCCAGCGACCAATTCACTTGGATTCATGACCCAGGTGTTCACCTTGGGCTTCGGCTCGTGAATTCACCTGAAGGTGATGGCACTGTCCCACGGCCTGAAGTTGTATTTATGGTTAAAATCCGGTGTGTTCACTATCACTTCAACCTATTCTTTTGACGACCATTTTTCCTTAGCGCTTTTCAAGAGCTTGAACAACAGCAGCACAGTGATCTCATCGATAACCTTTACACTCTTATGAACTGGACCCTTGCAACATCGCAGGTTAAGAACAATGCAGTGGGTCTTGAGGTGTAACACTCACTTTATGATGCTCACCATTAGTTTTAGGCGCACACCAAGGCCCTATCTAAGCCTAGCAAGAAGTTGAAGGTAAGGTTGTTTCCTCTCCCAATATGACATTGTCGACATTGTATTCATTCTCAAGGATAATACAAAGGCCCACGGTATTCTCAACGGCACCAAGAAGGCTGAGAAGTCCACCAAAGCATACGGTAAAATGTATGGTGCTGGGTGGCATGGCTCCATGGAAGCTGGCAAGAGCCTCGTATACTATGCTGCAAATGCTACACCAGATGCGATAGCATTGTGAGTTATTCATTTATCGTATTATAAGATCTGCTTAGCCCTATCTTGTAGGTATAAAGAGCTTCTCCCAAAGCTGCCATCAGCCGCACGCTTGTACAGTGACAGGCTCTTGTCACTCATGCCAATGCAAGCGCATCGTATGAAGGCCTTTGCGATACAGTGAGTAAACATTTTGTGCAATATATTCCTGTTACTCATTTAATGTCCAGGCACCGGATTCCCTCCTTCTCTGACATCGCCCTTGATGGCAAATCCGCTGAACTCTATCCATTCGCAAACAGTCTCACCATCACTCGTGATGACTTTGCTAACTTTTTGCACTGTGACAAAGATGAAATTGAGACCGCCTTTGGGTTGTGGTGGTGTGGCATCATGAAGAATGGCCACTATCATGTTGATCCTACTGTGGACCACGAGCAAGTCAAAGGAGGTGCGTTCGTCTGGGGAGAATTTGGCTATGGAGTCGACTTTGAAAGGCAAGTCTGTCTTTGCCTTTGACGTTGTGTGCTCATGATTGATCATATGCCTTAGATGCAAAGGTCTCGTAGAGATCTTCTGGCGAGGCAAAATTGATCAACATGTCACGATGCGAAGCTTCAGCCCTACTACCGATATCACACGATTTGGAACTTCGGTTCAGCTTACCCGCCGCGGAACCCTTGCCGTTGCAAAGTTCTGGAGGGAAAATGGTGATGAGAGCTTGGTCACAGATGCATTCCAGCGTATCAAGAATGCTGAAGCAAGGGTTGCAAGGGAGGAAGAGAAACGAGCTGCAAAGAAGGCTAGGCGCTCATAGATAATAATTTTTCTACCAATTTTCGCTATTATTCATTTTCTTGTTTTCATGTTTGAATTTTCTTGGAACTTGCTGTTGAGGTTTGACAATGAAGTCTTGCAAAATGAAATGAAATCTTGCAAATGAAACTCTGACAGTATGAAATCCAGCCTGCACATCGTCTATTGAGTGAAGTTGAGATGTGGCATTGAATTGAGGATGAGACATGGACGGATTCATCAAACGGTGAGCATCGGCGGCTATGACTCATCCACGCAGTGCTTGGTCATCCTTCTTTGTCGTCCTGGCGCTGTGAGTGAAGAAGCGGCCTAAGGGCTGGTGACAATCGTCCGGCGGCGTTGACTGTTGTGTCGTCCCCTCTCCTTGTGTCCCTTTCATCTTGCGACCCTTCCTTTCTACATTATGTTCGTGTTGCGTTTGCCGTTTAACGTTTGCCCCTTCTTTCCCCATCATTTGTTCCCATTCCCCTTTCCCCTTCCCCATTGTTTGTTCGTTCCCGTACCTCGCTCCCCATTCCCGTATCTCGTTTACCCGTTTATTGTTTACCCATTCCTCATTTCCCCAGTCCTCGTTCAACCTTTCCTCGTTTCCCCGTTCCCGTTTTGGCGCTGGCCATGGCTCGGGGCAGCAGGATGCTCTGCCATTCTTCGTCTCCCATTCACCTCCTCTCTCATTCGATTCCCTCCGTTCCCTTCTCTCCCCTACCCTCCGTTCTTGCGTTACCCGTCGTTGGCGCCGTCACCATGTGCTGATTGTCTGGAAGTCGCCAGTGTCGACAATCCCCCACTCCTGCGTTAGTTCGCTGGCTCTCTAACGGGAGACCCTTTGCGTTCATGCCTTCACCTGTAGTCGCATGGAACGTGGACGCGGACGTGGCGTCGGAATTCGAGTGGACGTGGAACTGGAACCCCGTCATCAGAGCCCGATACTCGACGCTCAAAGTGCAGGTACTTACGGGTACATGTCTTCGTCCCCTGTTCCTTGCTTTACCGAATACCCCGTCTGCCTAAGCCTAATGCCTGTTATTCGGAGACTGTCGTTGCTGTTAGCTGAGACTCGTGGCCAGAGGGGACAGCAACCGGCGGCGAAGAGCGAACGGCTAGCCTCTGGGCTACTAGACTTGGGTGTCACGGAGAACGGCCGGGACACAAGGTCGGCACGTCAAAGCGTGGTCCAGAGGCAGCGAGGAGAGGTAGGGACGGGGATCTGTTGTCAGACCAATTGAGCCGCCCAGCTGTAGATGCATGCGCCGTTTCGTTCGGCCAATAGTGACGTGGACCTCTACACAAAAAGGAAGGTAAGCAAACGCACACCAGAGCCAAGAGCCAAGAGTCCATAGTCCAGAGTTAACCCAAGCCTAAATATGGAGACGAACGTTCGCGTGGAGAAAATAATAAATAGCATTACTGCAAAAGATTACAAAGGAAGACACAATAAGAACGTGAATTCATAACGATAATTAATCAAAGAGAGTAACGGGGTCGTACACTACGGTTGCGCAAGCCATAGGCATATAGCAGAGTGACGAGAGGCGGAGACGATAGCGATTCAAAAGGTGGGCATGGGGCGGGAAAGACCGATTAAAAGAGTGTTTTGGGGTTACACATTTATCTTAACCCTCACTCCACAGGACTGCCGCCGCGACACATATTAGTAGTATGCCAAAAGGCCATCGTACTGATCCTGAGCACTTCCGTCTTGATGAACGTCGTGAGTCGGAGAAGAGGCTGCGGGGACTTGGGGGAGTAGTAAGAATGTGGCGGAGATTTCCGTTTTGATGATCGTCTGGCCCGCTGGCCAACGGAGGGTCGCTCACGGCGTTTAGCGTACCGAGCTTCGAGTCGACCTGTTTGATCTTCGCCTCCCATTCCTCGCTCGCCTTAGCCAACCGAGCACGCTCCTCAGACCACTCCTCGCGCATGCTACTCCACTGCCCGTCTACATTCTTCTTCCAGTCCGTCATTAATTGCTCCAACGTCGCCTTTTCAGTGTCCGATTTCGCCGGCGTTTGGGCGTCCCTGACAGCAAACGCGGAAGCAACGACAGCCGTGGCAGCTGAGATGGAGGCGGAGATGACCTCTTCCTGTCCGGTCTGAGACGTCTTCACTTTGTCCTCCAGCTCGACAACTTTTGCTTGCAAGTTCAGAATGGTACATTGAGCCGCGTCGTGCTGAGCCTGGAGAGACGTCGTCAACGTCATGAAGTTTTCGAACTGGTTTGAAAGCAGTAAAAGGCGATTGTTGAGAGCGTCGAGCAGCTCGGCGGATTGTGCGTATTGGGGTGGGGGTTTCGCATCGGTGAAGAGGTCGGAGCCCATGCCAAGACTGGCGGGCTCGGGGGTCCGTGGCCTGCCTAAGTCTTCTTGTCTCTGACGCCTTTCTGCATCCTCAGCCTCCTCCTCCACATCCCAAACCTTCTCTGCACGCGGCTGGCTCGCCTCTGGTTCTTGACTGTGTCCCTCCTCCGCTTCCTTCTCCTGCTCTTCGTCTTCCTCATTTACCGTCGCAAGCTCGCAAACGGAAAATGGCAGATGCAATGAGCAGAGAATATGAGTATGAGACGGAGATGGAGACGCGGCGGAACAAAGTCACAACATGAGAAAGGTGGAAACAAAGCACGAAAGCCAATCAGGAAAGGAGAAAACGAAGGCGAATCAGAATAAAACAAAAGCAGCAGAGGAAGCGAACCACGACGAGCGGGGAGTATACTCATACGCAAGAACAAAACGAAATGAATGAGCGGAAACCACGTACCAAGTAGCGAGGATCAAGGATCAACCCACCGCCCCGTTGGCGAAGCTCGCTCGGTTGACGGCTAACAAGGTTAGTCAGCCCTCTGTGCTCCACTAACACTTACTTACTCACCTCGCTAGTGATGGCTATCGCCGGTCACTGTGAATAGGAATGACTTGCGGATATCGCCGACGACGACTTGGAACGAGAGATTGCGCGGCGGTGTCGCCGACTCGCGATCGTTTGGATTTGCGTCGGGGATTTTCGTTGCTCGATCCACGTACTGTGAGGGGGAAAAGGAGGCTAGCAGAATAACGAAACGAGGTGCAGCGACGGGACGACACGGCCAATCGACACGGAGCAAAGGGCGCAAACAGAGGGCAAAGGGAACATGGGCAGAATCAGAAGACGAAACCAAACGATAGAAGCGCGGAGAAGGCGAACAGAGGACGCAAGTGAGACGGATAGTAGATAACGAAAGCGGGGGAAGGGTAGAGCTAGACACGTACCGAGTGTGTGTTGCGGGCAAGTCTGCCAGCGCGCGCTGCGTAGACTTGCTGATCATCAGGTTAGTTTGTGTCTTAGTTCTAGGGAACCATAACCGATGATGACGTTTATAGCAGATAGGGCAAGTAAAAAGCTGATGAACAAATGGGTTAGCACGGGGGCAGACACCCAACCAAAGCCAACGCACGACGTAGCCAAAGGGAAAGCAGGTGGGAGGAGAAGGGAGCAGGAGGAAGTAAGTACGTATGGTTCATGCTTCGTTAGACGCTTCGACATGCTGACACTTTTCTTCATTGCAGGCGAACCGAGGTGGGCTCGTATCAGCGCCATCGGGACTCGAAAGTAGTGGCACATGACCTGTAGGATATCCACCATAGGCGACCCGTTAAGTATCAAAATTGTAACAACATTAGACAGACACGCAATAAATTGGTTTGCAATTGGGATTAGCTTGCCTGCGCGGCCGTCGAGAGGAAGGATGCCAGAATAAACGCTAACGCTTCTAGGTTCGTGCGGCTAATAACATGTGCACATTGGCCAACGATGCGCGACCGACAGACGGGTGAGAGTATTGCTTGTTTCGTCAAGTCCCCCCGCCGAGGGCACTATTCGCAAACTCTTCAGAGGGTTCGCAGGACCGGCGCATGTTTTCAACACACGTGTAAGATTCTACGCGAAATAGATGATACAATTGGCAAGTCCAAGAAATGAAAAAGGTATAGCAAGAACTCGTATAAGGGGATCGGGTGATGTAGCTAGTCAGCGCTGCCATTGTGTAAGGACGAGAAGCAGAGATGGGATACAAACGGCTCACGTTCTCGCCTTGGATGGAAGAAGAAGAAATGCGATCACAGCAATCACGACGAGAAACACAATCACGGCTACCAAGCCCAGGCATCTCCATGATTGAAGGAACCTCGAATTTGCTCCTGTGAAAGGTCAGCACGGCAGGGATCGATACGCTAAATGAACCTACCTCCCTGGCAATTGAAATCGATATGACAGCATGCATCATCCACGCCCTTACTATGAGCTTCGGCTGGAGGAATCTCGTTCAGAATAGGATCGCGTGCCTGGGCCGAAGAACTTACCGCTCGGGACTGAGAATGATGGAATCACGGAAGCCGTTGTTTTGAGGAGTGGTGAGTACGTTGTTGCAGGATGATAGAATGAAGAATGGGGATGTGGCTCGAGCAAGCAAGCACTAGGATACTAGACACGGCGGCAAAGACAAAGTTCAGCGCTTAGATCGTCCGCTTCCGCTTCAGGAAAGCGTAGGTGCCCAAGAGTGATCGTTGCAGCAGTCACGATGACTGACCGGGGAGGTAAGGATCGCATGCACTGTGTGTCTCTTCAGGCCTTCCGAAAAAGTCAGACACTTCATGGTAGAACTCGAAGGAATGGCATGAGTGGTATGAAGGAACGTCGTGAGGTGAGTTTTCGTATTTCGAGTTCGCAGTCCTGGTTCTGATGTCTGGACGAGAGGCGGGATACGAGCTCGAGACCCAGTGAGTAATCGATACTCATACCTGAACCAAATTATACTCACCTGTTGTTGCCGGCTAGTAAGTCTTGTTACTGCCTATTGTCGTGCTGATGGTCCCTGTCTTGCAACACTCCTATCTTCATTCATCCTTGGCTCTCCCTTCTTCCTAGCGTTCGGAGTGGGGACGTTCAGACGTTTGCGACATCACTCGACGCGCACTCGGAATTCCGCCCGTAATCGCCGCGCCGCAACTGCTAGCGGGCCCCGCTTTCAGCTAACTCGAACCTATGGCGACCCGCTGGTTTGGGAGGCATCGAACTTGACCCCTCTCCTATGCGAGCGTGCTGCGCGAAAGGTTTAGGGTTCCCTTCGGAGATGAAGGCCAACCGATCGCTGCTGAGAGCCTTGGGAGGGGCTGGGAGGAGGTTGAGCCTTGGCATCGTCGTCTCTGTGTCCTGGTAAGTTCGCGCTCCATTGGTCTGACTCGAGTCAGCGCTCACCGACGATGCTGACCTTCGCAGAGTCGCACCCCACGAACGCCACAAAAGCATTTGCTCCTAAATCCTATGCTACTGGGGTGACGATGCGCACCCTACGGCAACAAGTGAGTGAGGACATTGATTTTCCTCAAAAGCATGGCGACTGACACACCTTTGCAATTCTTCCACGCCGTCGGACTGCAAGAGACTGATGGGTGGATTGAGGATCGGCGTAGAGCTAGTCCTTATCGTGCTGATCCGTTGGCTGCCCCCAATCCGCGTCTCCTCCTGAACCTTCTCTGTCGCCGCCGTTGTAGCGTCGTAGCCCCGAGCCCGTTGGCGAGTCGACTACGGCGCTCGATTGCAGCGCGCCCACTGTCTTAGATGTCAACGTCGGGGTTTGGATTCATCTAACATCTAACACATACGTACTGGTGAGCCTTATTAACGTGCTTGGTCCCGAGCTTAGTGCCAGATAGGCCTTCTTGTGCCCGATGCCAGTGCCAGATGGGCTCCTTCTATGCCTGCGCCCGCCGTGCGTGCCGTCCTCGTCCTCGGATCCGATCCAGCTACGCCCAGAAATTTGAGTACATGGGCGAGGGCCGTGGAATTTAACGTGCATCGTGGACCGTGGAGTTGAATCTGCCTGAAGTGTACCTCGCCGCTGTATCGAGTCACCCAACGGCGTATACCACGCTGCGCGAACTCTCAATCATCAACCTTTTTGAGCGGTTCCTTCTCGCAGTCGTGCGCGCATGGTGCACTCCTTCAGCATTTGAGGCTTGAATAGATCACTGATGAACCCGATGAGATAGAGACATTCACGCATGGCAAAGCGGCGGCGATGGGCCGGAGAAGAGAATGGTGCCAGCGCTTGCCAACTCTTTTTTTAAACCATCCTGATTGTGGGAACTCGGCATACAATGCCGGTGACAACATGGAACAACTCCCAACCGTCGGCAGAGTAGAGTAGAGTTTGGCACGACGCGTCGCAGTGTCACATTGACAGGGTACTAGGTAGCATGGCAAATAGGACACGTGTCCCCATGGCGAACTGCGCGACTGCTACGTAAATGAGCACCTTGGCCCTCACATGCATACCAGGTCAATGTACATACAGACGTAGCCTGACATGCACATACCATTCAATAGTGACCTCGGGACTACCCATTGCCAGTGTCGAGCGATTCAGATCCGATGGATCCGATGCTCCAAGCCGGCTTGTATGTCCGTCCGTCCGTCCGTCCGTGGGTACACCAACATGCACAACTCAACGAACGCAAGGTACATCCAGTGGTCTGGGGACAGGCCCGTTATGCGTCCTGGTTCATCACCTCAATTTTTCAAACCCAGGAACATCAACCTTGTTCCGAACTGTGTCGCAGTGAAGCAATTTAAGCATTAAGCCGCATCCCGAGTGTCTGTACATTACCATAAACAGAGTAGCATACAGGAATTTCCGTGTAGGATAATACATTGGAATAAACGACGTTCAAGCTTTAATCCTCGTCATCCGCAAAGCGTACCTGTATACAGTCGCGCATACCGTCTACCACTACTCCGTGAGCACCCCCACTCTGCGCTCGACGTTGAGGCTGTAACTATACGTCGTAGGTGAAAAGCTACTCGCAACCAATGATCCTGCCTGACGGTGAATGGTGTGTACTGGTGCAACTATCTCTACGGCGCCACTCACGTAGCACAGGTCTTGCTATGTGCGTACTACATCGTTCTCTCCCCGGCCAGCTAGGGTTCTTAATCTGGAATTCCTGTGGCTAGACTGCAGTTACAATCGGGGTAAGTCCCCTGCTGTCGAGTTTTCTCAGTTTTGTCTTATTTTCGATCGGCTAGATCGTCATATGCTTCATTATCCATACGTACGTCTACGTGTTACCACCCCGGCCTCGCTGACGCTGACGCCTCGCCGCAGCTACTTCGCGCGGATGATCTCCCTCAGTACGCCGCTCCCTCCCCCATATGAATCTCTCTATCGCTCAACATCCCCCGTTAACGATGAACAGTGACGAGTGGCCGATGGCGCGTCATACTCACGACAGCGCTGATGCTGTTGCTCGTTGCCCAGATAGGTATGTGCACATGTACGCGCGCGCGTCCCCAGACGGCTCTGACATCCCTGGCTGACTGTGCACAGGATTCGGCATATGTACGTTCGCTCTCCCTCCCATTCTGTCCGTTGGTTCACTAACCACGCCTCGCGTATCGCCCATACTTCAGTTACAGCCTGTACGTCGTCCCCGTTCCCCCCTCCACCTTGTGCACACAATTCACGGCTCGCCTCGCAGGTTCCATCTGTGGGAGCTGCTGAAGCTCCACGAAAGCGTCGTACGTGGGCACTGGTGCTGGCTATACGATGGCGCCGCTAACGCAGGGCACAGTATACGGCGATGGTCCCGCTCTTCGTGATCCGTGTCGTCTCCGATGGAACGGTCTCCGCGACGCTCTGTATCATCCTCTACGACGCACGGGGCTTCACTAGGTGTGTGCATCATAGCTCGCACTGTCTTCTCTCTTTCGGTCCTCACATCTCGCTCCAGGTCCATGCGACTCATCAAGACACTCATCATCTACTCGATGAATCGGTTCCTGCTTACGACGTGAGTTCCTTGCACAATACTTCGACGTGAACACACTCTAACCTTCGTTGCAACAGCCTCGTAGTCGTCGCCCAAACGGTCATTGTGCGTGCCCGTCTCCCCCTCCCCCTGCTGCCAGCTGCTCTCTGATTACGCTGCATACAGCTTATCTCGAAGCCAGAAAGCATTTGGGCGATGGTGATTGAATTCATTAGCGCGCAGCGTAAGTCACACCCGCAGTCTGCATCTCTGACTGACGATGTTTTGCACTGCGTATCGCTCATCACGTATTCCTTCCAGTCTACGTCAACAGCTTCTTCGCAATGCTCAACTCGCGCAACCGGCTGCGGCACCTTGGTGAGCAGGAGTCCTCTGCGTACATCAGCTCGGCGAGCCGCCCGCGCGTCAGCGCCGTCAGCGCACCGCGGTTCTGGCGCGAGAGCTGGGTGGAGTCGCAGCGCGGGGACGATGTGAAGTTCTCCGCTGAGAATGGCATAGGGATCAAGATCGGGACGGAGACGCTGGCGTTGTCGGACTTTAGCGTCGATCAGAAGACGGCGGTCAGCCATGCATTGTGAACGGTTGAACGCGCTATGAGATGCTGCATCAGCGTTTAAAATATGAAATGTCTGGTAGGAATGTTAGATAGAATGAAGACAAGGGAAGGGAGGGGTTTTAACGTTGTTTATAGATACACATTGTTTTCCTTGCTTTTTAGCTCGCTGTCGTCGTGCATTGATTGTTAGACATGTAGAATACAGACATGAACTAGTGAAGATGTTGATGAGATAAGATGATGAGGATAAGATGATGAGATGGGATTTGTCTACATCGTCGAACAAGAAGGGATCATATGTTATTAAGTACAAATTCTATCTGGCAGCTACGCCGCATCTACGCACTCATAGGGAGAACGAAAACGGGAAGCGGCGGTGCTTCGCTTCCAGGCTTCGCAGTAGCTGCTTCAAGTCCCCCCTCTGGCTCGAAAGTCCGTCGCACGTCTTCCCCTCGTCTTCAGCGAAATCATCGTCTTCGTGGGCGGCATTCGCAACCTTCAGCGCCTGCTTCAGCGCCTCTGAATCACCTTTGTTCTTTGCCAACATCGCGTGAAGGAACTGAACCACGCCCTCTGCCTCAATGGGTGGCGCTCGCAGAGCTGCGGGTGTTAACAACCCCTCCAAGATCGTCCGTGCGGACGTGCTGCCGTTCGAAAAGCGGGCTACTCTAGCGCCGTGAGCGATGGCCTCCTGCCAGTACTCCCGTCTGAGCTCATCCTCGCGCACGGCGTTGATCGCTTCATCCGCAGCCAGCACGGTGACGAGGGCAGTATTCGGGGCAGGAATAGCCCCCAGTACCTGCGAGAAGAGCGCGAAATCCTTCTTGCCCATACGTGTATCTTCGAGCGGCTGGAGATATATGGCGCCTGCAAACGAGCACTGTCTAGACCTATAGTTCGACTTTAGTCTCCACGCAGTGCATTTGAGCGGGACGATTTGGATACGTACATCACGGTCAGGAAGCGACTGAACGTAACGATGGAAGAAGGTTCGTCAAGAGACGGGACCTCAACCAACACGACCTCATGACCACTCTGAAGTTCGACGCTCGTCCCTGTAACAGACATCGTCGAATCTGCCAGGTGGTCCTTGGTGTTTGCCTGCCCGCTCAAGGATGCGGTAATGAACTGCGCCCAGACCTCATGAGCATTCGTACGCTGAGAGCGAAGGGGCATGCTCGTCTCACAGAATTCTTGTAAGGGCCTTGCAGACCCATCAATCTGCAAGAATAGAGCGACTACTCGCGCGAGTAGTCGGTATTAACTCACGCTATGACCGTTTGTTGGTTCATCGTAGATGTGTAGGGTGTAGGGGATTGAAGATTGAGACGTCGAAGCCCGAGGGATTGACGTGAACGAGTCGTTGAGACGAGTATTAAATATGTTTTGAAGAAATACGGGCGTCTGAGCATCGGTCTTCTGCTCCGTAGAGTTATGTTTGCCGCTGTCGTGGATGGTGAGAGGACTCCGACCGTGCTCAGAGCAAGACTATTCTAACGACTTTGAAGTCCGAACTCCGGGAGCGGACTTTGATCACACACGTGGCGTTGGTTCGAGCACCAAGAGTGCGGGTTAGCCTTGATATTCATCATCTCGAATCACTGACTCACGAACACCCAAACGCGCCAGGGAAATGAAGTTGGCATGGTTGGGTAAGCCACTGGGTCAGTATTCCATTTCCTGACCCTTGTCCTCCCTCACGTCCTCACTCTAGTACCCTCACAGCGCCATGGTGTAGACCGGCGAACTTGAATCGCAGGACATGGCAACGGCTGCAGGTAAGCACGACCCTATGCCCCTCAAAGATCAGTGCAGTGCAGACTCACCTCGACACCAGCTGCGCTCGTCCACCCTACTGCCGGCCATGCACCACCCATTCGCTTCCCAGCTCACGAGGCAAGTAGCCCCAGCAGCTTCGGACACGGCCAGCCGCAACGTATACGACACAGTGTCCACTTCCCTCGCACCTGAACACGTTGCGCCGCAACTGCGAACCCAAACGGCGGCGTACTGGCACTTCTCATTACGATCAACGGCATACACACCTGGGCATAGCACGTTACTGCATATCCCTATCCCACAGCCCGACAGAAGGCCACCAACGTTTCCCGAGCCCTTAATACCGCCAAAATGGCCTACGACGACGATGATGATGGAAGATGCAGATGGGGGATGTCTGGGACGCTGAGACGCCAGTAGCACACCGACGCGAGTCGAAAGAGCGAGGGAATGACGAAGATTAGTCGTTGGAATAGGCGTAGGAATTGGATGGACGATGGACAGAGGCAGGGAGAGCTAGCTAAGCTCTGGCATCGACAATGAGGAGACCAGACAGCAAAGGAGAATGTGAGTACCGGTCTCGAACTAGGGGAAATATACTCACCACGATATCCCCCCACAGTGCCCGCTCTGCCCCTCACCTGTCCCCGCATCCCGTCTACGCCACTGCGCCCATCCAACTACCTTGCACCCACTCCGTGCGACGACCTGACAACGCCTACGACACCCCCCCACGTCTTCTCCATCCGCAACCCTCAGCGTCGATAATGTCGTCCCGAAGCACACAGTGTCGTTCCCAGCACCCAACAACGGCGACGACAATTGGCCTGCGGGAGTAGAGTGCGGTGCGAAAGATGGATGGGAGTGGAGTGGAGGGTGCACACCTCACTAGATGTGGTGAGCGTCTTCGTGCAGCATTGCCCGCTGCGTGCGCCTAGCGAAGGGGCGAGTCTGCGGCAGCCAGCAAGTCCGCGCTCGGCTTGTACTCCCGTTCTGCCAGGGTTACGTCTATGAGACATGCGTCTGTAATTGACGTATACATCACCACTACGCCACCTTCACTGCCGTCTCTGGAGCTCAGGGCGGTGAATCGGCGCCTTCAAATAGGTCTTGATTGGTTTTAACTTCGTAGGTACCCCCATTTTCCCCTTCTTGCTCTTTACTCACACTTTTACTCATTCAGTCGCTCTATTACACACTCATACAGACTCACACCCACTCCGCAAACGTTCTCCACAACCCTCGCGCCCAAACATGCCGCGAACTCGGCCCCACGGTCTCCCACCACGCGCCAACTCCCAGCCAACCACCCTAAGCACGTGTGCATGTCGGGTGCAGAGGAACGGCGCCTGCGCAGATGAGGACGAGCCGGGAAAAGAACGCAAGCGAAGGAGATAGCAAAACGAGGGCATCCAACCACGACGACGGCGACTTGAGAGGAAAGGGAACGGGCACGGAACGACACGGCGCATGTGGACTGCGCACGAGAACACGCACGAAGGGGACAGCAGCTGAGACCGGAACCAGAGAAACGGGAAAGGAGGACACAGAACAAAGAGGCGCGTCTACGCTGCTGAACACGCGAGCGTGGGCTGACCGTGCATACGATGTCGGTATAAAGGGTGTGTAGACGACGTCGGTGTCGACGACGTGGGACCTTTGGGCATGGGTCCACGGGAATGGTCTGCGTGCGCCCAGGGTGACGATGTCGTCGACGGCACATGGCAGGGGCAGCGGGGATACGAAGATGCCAAGGCCAAGGCCAACAGCCATCTTACAACGGACACCTACCTGCCTCCAACCCTCGAACTCCAACGGCCACACCGCGAACTTCATACCACCAAGTGCAATCGCCGATCGCATCTGCCAATTGCCAACCGTCAAATCCAATGGTGAGCCCTAGAACTCAACTCTCCAATCTCCGAATGGAGAACCCCAAACCCATGAAGCAGAACCCACGAAGCAGAACCCACGACACTGAATCCAAACCCACGATTGCAGACACCGGCGTGGGGCAATGTCCCAATGGCTTGTGACGGGAGCCGAAGGGTCACGACAAGACGTGGAAGGTTTATATACTGTAGGACTAGGGTACAGGGTGTAGGTAAATAGACGGGTGAACGTAATCGTAGGGAGTCCTGGACGAGCGACGATCTAAGAGGTAAACAAGTGGGAATATGAGTAAGTCCGTTGGGGTGGAGGATTTTTTAAAAAACAGATACCAGCGAGGATTCTCACTTTGAGGATTCTCACTTTGCGTACTTATGAACCCCTAACTTTTGCGCAGAGTTTCGTGTTTGTCCCACATGCGCATTTATTTGGCGTATTCGTCAGGTGATCTGTTAAGAATATTTTCTATCAAACGTTAACGAGACAGCCAGAGTTCAAAATCATGGATGATATCTTGCAGTCGTGCAATCCTGCCTGTTGATATTCCTTTTCCTCCGCATTTCAGGAACCTGACATCTTCATTTGTAGCAGATGACAGACGGCCTGCATATTTCTGCGGTAGGCTCCCTGGAGAAGTTCGCACCAAAATCCCCGACCTGTCCAATCCCAGGTGGTGCTATCTCGACACTGAAGTTCGAAGCGATTTCGATGGCTTACCTGCTGTTCTTGCACCTCCGAAGATCACAACACTAGCGCCGCCTGGTCTTGCATTTCCTTTGGCACCAAAGTTTGACCTCAAACACGATACAAGGTTCCTTAGGGGATGCCACTACACCACGCCGCATAAACCAGAGACCCTACCTCTTCTGGAAGCACGCCTAAGCCACATCGTTGCACCCCCTCAAGTATCGCCACGCTGCTTGCCGGACGACAAATATGAATACGATGACCTAGAGGGCATGATCCAGCTGAAGCCAGGCATACCCTTCACATATGGAATGCCAAATTCCGATCTTCTACTCACTATTGCCTGCCTCCATACGCCAGTGTCGATGGCAGAATACGGCAGTGACGGACTGCGTGCAATCTCACTCCTGGACAACCTACACCGGCTGACGTTTGGATGCAAGGGAAACCCCGATAATAATCAGCCTGATATATTGCCCATCTATCGCCTAAAGGGTGGGCTCATTCGCAACTCCCGATCTGGCCCAGAAATGCAGGGCTTTCCTGACGGTTCATTCAACCTCGCAAGTACCGTAGGTGATGGAGAAGGCTCAGGATGTTTCATGCCAGCGGTGCAAAATGATACCAGCCCAGCACGTCAGCGCATCAGTGACGTCCTCAAGCTTCTCCATGAGCTATACAGGATCTTGTATCCCCGGAGCGTTTCAAAACTCGAATTCGATCTCCTGGAATTCGACTCCATTGACAATAACTGCTTCTCTGCCGGAGGCATCGAGCCGGGATTCACCAGTTTGCAAATGAATGTCTCATCATTCGGGCGTAACTTTCAAGAATCCATCGGGGAACAGGCGTCCTGGCATCCGGATGAAAGTGATGACTACGCACGCCATACAATGGTAGTGTTCAAGTTCAGGTTACCAATAGGTACTTTTTCATCAAACGCTGGCTCTGGTATTAAAGCCTTTTCTTCTTTAGGTCACAGTCACACCGGGCCATTCCTCCTTGGCAGGTCGGGCCTGTTTGTTCGCGAAAATGTGGTGACGGCAGTATTGTTTTTTAAGGGTGGCGATTTACACACTGGGTTTCCACCTTCCGTCACGAAGGTGGCATGGGATAAATTCATTCAGGAGCTGTTTGACGCATATGATGCCGCGGATCCTACCAATAGGGTCGTGTATGTGTGTTATCCCTCACGAGCTGGAATCGACCGCTATGCAAATATGGCTGCGACTCCATCCACCCATTTCGGGAACGCAAATGCTACGCTTCCTCACAAAGTAATGCAGAGAACGTTCGCCACACATGGTGTCCACATTCTTGGCGGGCAAACACCCTTTGCAAACAGGATGGGGCGCGAGGCCTTCTACTGTTTCTACAACTATCTTCGCCTTTGTGGGATGGAGCTTTCGATTTCCCCAAACGAGCTCCTTTCCATGATCAAGTACAAAAATGAGGAAGGGAGTGAAGCGTCACTGGCACCACTTCCATCTGGGTTCCATCCAGTCATCAATAGCGATTCACTCGAGACCATGCGCGCCTACTACCGTTGGTATCGCAGGCAGTGCGAGAGCATCATGATCTTCCTTCGGAAATTTTCATACAAAGAAACCGTACGCAACGCCATTCGTAGAAGCAAGGATCCCCTTCGAAGACAGTTCCTTCCCCTGGATCGCCAACGAACAGCACTGTATGCCGTGGAAGGTGCAAAGAATAGTCCGGATGTTATGACTGACGATTTGGAGTCTTGCGAAGACATCCTTGGAACACTTCAAGAAGGGCTTACCCTTGACAGAATTATAACGTATAAATTCGATAAAGAGAAGGTGGGTTAGCCTTTGGTTTTCAATGAGGCGGATTTATTAATGATAGTATTCCAGCGCCGATGGTTATATGAAGCGATGGTGGTGGAGGCATCAGAGCCACTGAAAATTCCTGCCAGTGCATCCTGGTAAGCGATTCACCCAGTATTCATGACAGTTTAGCTAACCTGCATACTCACAGGCTTCGACGGCCAGAAAATGACAAAGTCATCCAGCATTTCTTACGTGACGCTGTGAACGCAACAGGATTGTTGAAGAATCTTACTTCGCAGTGGCTTTCCACCTCAAGCGAGGATATCACTGAGCTGATTGAAGCTTTCACTGGTCCCAACCACGACAATCCGCTCATGGAGTCTCTGCAAGGTCCAAAACCTGCTGGGCAGATACCTGAGGCACTTCAACCACCCGTCCCACCCGTCCGTATATGCATATCGCCTCCAATTGATGGTGATTCCAATCAGCGCGCCCGACTGCCAATGGCTACGAATGTTACTGGTTCTGGATCATTGTCGGAGGAAGAGTCGGGGGAACGACTGGAGAGTCCAGACCCTCATAATACTAACGTGCTTGGTGACTCTTCGTTGCTGATTGGTCAAAGCCTTGAAGGAGACTTGGAAGAGCAGTTTCCAGGTGTTCGACAGCCGCCAGTTCCTGAAGCAAGGGATGATATTGTATCTGGTATGTAGCTCAACCTTCTGTAGATCCGCTTGAGATTGGCTAATCATTACCTTGAACAGTTCGTCGCTCAAAGCGATTACTTGATGAGAGTTCAACCACGGTAGCTCGAAACTCTATCAAATCACCAGAACCCCCTTCGAAACGACGGAAACAAGGCGGCTCACTAACTGACAGTCCGGTCGCTACTCAAAGCAAACCTGTAGTCAAGATCCCTGGCTACGCAGTCCGCAGCATCCGCTCAAGCGATGACGAGAATGATCAGGCGACAAAAGGTGAATCCTTCGAAGTTCAGGCCATCGTTGGGTTCCGGAACCATGTCTGTATAAAACCATTTCTCCGTTGGCATAGGCAGTCTCTGACAATACTGTTGTCTGTGATAGATAACTGGTCCTGAGTGGAAGTTGCGGTGGACTGGATGTGATGAGAGTGCAGATGAGTGGCGCCCTTGGGCAGCTCTCGAGTGCGTGCAGGTCACCAATGATTATTGATGCTCTCCTTACTCAGTACCTGAATTTTAGCAACTGTGACGATTTAGTAGAACGCTACAATGAAGAAAACTCGCTCACGGTTCATGCCCTCAACAAACGATCCGCCGTTGTTATCTGTCCATCAATGCGCGAAAAGATACGTCGACTTTTCGACATCGAAGATCTTGAACGCCAACTGGCTGAACTACGATGTATGTACGAGGAGTCCGATGGCTCACGCTCATACTATACTACTGCACCGAAAAGAACGATGTCAAGTATCATTCAATCCCTGGCCGACCAGCTCATGTGCAATACTGTCTTCGGATCGGCATACGAAGCATTTTCCTTTGAGTCCGCTCAAAGTGTTGATACAGCATTCGCTCAGCTCCAAACAGTCTGTGTTGGCCTCCCGCAGGCTGCAGAAAACATGAAGATGTTAAACGCTTTGCACCGCGCACAACAGTACAATGTCTGTTGTATGCTGCGTATCATCTACAATTGGTGTGCGGAATCTGCTCCAACAATCGCAAAAAGGCTCGTAAAGGCATATCGCACATCTCCATCAACCTTTGCCAAGGTACATGGGCGGTTCGCTCATCTACTCCCGTTTGTAATGACATATGTGGAGCATGCATGCGAGCGGCGCAGGTCTAAGAAGAATCCCACCCGCTCCTCTAAAGTGACATCTTGTAAGTCAATTTTGTCCATTCATAGAACGCAGACTTGATTTCTGTGACAGCCCAAGCTCCCCAGGATCATCCCCTTCAACCTCAGCGACACATTCCAGCCCCGGACTACCAGAAAATGGGTTTTCATATAGTAGAGGTAGAAAAGGTGAAAGGAAGATCTACACCGAAGCCTCGAATACCTGCACAGCTACGCTTGGTGGACATTACCTCGCAAAAGGTGGAAACGGCAGCTATCGAGGTTCTGGTACAACTATGGGCTTCGTTCTATATCGAGCCCTACGTTCACGCTGCGGATTCGTCCTTGGGCAGTGAAGTGCCAGATGGCACGAGGAAGATCGATTATGTCAACCGTAACGTTCTCCGAGGGGCGCTGTTGACTTGTATAGTTGACGCTTTTCAGTCAGAAAGCATCCTTTATTCCGACTCTATTCAGCCGTTTATTCAAGCTCCTTGGATCGTTTTCGGTCCTTCGGGAGACAAGACACGCATAGCAGAATACTCTCGCAGATGTCGCAATCAGGTCCACGATATGATGGGCCCCCTTTACTATTCCATGCTTGGGGAGCATCTTGCTTCTCCCGAATCTGGAGTGGTTGCCAACAACATCGCCGACGTCGTTTACCATCATCTCCTTTCGCTGAACAACGGCGCACCAGTGTCCAGACCAAATGGCGAGTCCAGCGAGGACACCATCACGCGATCTGCCCGGGACTCACCCTCATATCTCCCTTTCGTCCCTGCTCCTTGGGGTGTTATATCCCGAGACAGCTTATTCGGAGAGGCTGATGCCACTCATATGATGGCACCCATAGCTCTAATGCTGCGGGAGGCACGGAACAAGCTCCTCGGCCTCGATGGCATTGAAGACACATTACGCTTCATTCTTGACGGTCATAACCCCAAAACGCTCCGAGAAACCCCATATGATGTCGATCTTACCAGTCCCGTCCGGCGACACTCTGAAAACTGCAAGCTTTTCTTAGAGCACCTTCCACCCTCCTTCTTAACCGGCAAAGTTGGGCTCAGTAATCTGCTATCATGGCTTGGCACTGGCCAGGGTAACGGGACAAAGTCATTCCTATCCATGCTGGATCACAAATTTCAGTTCAACAGCTCTGATGAAGTAGTAGCAGAGATCATCGCAGGCATCAACCGGAATGAAGCAATCCTTGCACAAGAGACGTACAAGCCCGGTATGCGGTTGTCTCAGATCAAGGGCTATGTTCCCATCGATAACCCTGCAATCTGGGGTCAGCCGAGTCGCCAATTATCCATCGTCTCTCATAAAACACCCTATTCTACTCTCATGGATGCCATTATAACCAAATTCCAGCGAAACTTCACCGACAAGATTCAGCTTCAGTGGAAAGATTTCCTTGGCGACATGTATGGCGTTGATCCTGGCTTATATCAAGGGGAACGCAGGACGTGGAAGGAGGCCCTTGAACTCATGACGTCTTTGAACATCGCCGGTTTCAAGAATGGTCTTACTACGCTACAAAGTGCCAATTTGCTAGCATTCGCTGGCATTGTGCAGCCTCCAGATGCCATGATTATGGGCGCCTGGATCCATCATCACAATGATCTAGGTGCTTATCGCGGTCTACAGGCACTTGGCTTCAGATTGAGTGACATCAGCTCGGTTGTGGCAGCCTTCCTGATAGTCCACAACCATCTGAATAAAAACCTGTCCGAGGAGGACAGCCTGATACTTGGATTTGATTCTGGCTTTTCCACCATTGCAGTCGAGCATATACTTTGCAAAGTGACGCGTTGGCAGGGTAGACTCCATCGAGATGGTTTGGCATGGAGCTCCTTCAGAATTGCAGATCCAGAGATCAATTTCCCCATCCCTACGACGCCATCCGAGGCAATTATTGAAGGCGTTATCGAAGAAATTATGGTAAGCCAAAGTATTACTACAAGAAGGTACAGACTTGCTAACATCTAATTCTACTACAGTCGTCCATTACCGGTTAAGAGACGAGGTACACCCTTGTCTCTATCATATCCCCCAATGTCACAGGTCTACGCAGGAGAGTAATCCAAAAGGTTAGAGGCTGGCATATAAACATTAGATATTGTAGTGTGCATGGTAAGGTCCTTGAGGGGGGACGTGGGGTAGAGTTGTATTACGTGTCCAATAGATTTCCTTCCGTTTGTTGTGTCGAAGTCTGTCTAGCTCTGAAGTGTTGGAGTTGATGTCGCGCAGAGAGTTGAAGCCTGAGGGAGCTGAAAGGGGTCGTTGGAGAGAGCAGGAAAGGATGTTGGTAGGACACCGGGGGACGTGAGTTGTGCGCCTGTGTCCAGCTGTCGCCACCCTCAGTGCTGCATGTACTCGTGCTCGTAGTTCACAACCACCGCATCACTTGACACGTCCTGGCGCAGGCAAAGGATAACCCAACCCCTCGTGTTCCTTTCCCTTCTCCTACTCGTTGCTTTCCCTCGCTCGCTCACCATCGGCCTCCTCCACGTCTCGCCCTTGTCCTTCACTCTCGCTCCCATGTCCTCTATCCTCCACGACGTGCACCAGTTGCGTGACGTAGAGCCTCAACATGGCGAAGTATCTGCGTCGGTGGGCTTCAAGTCCTTCCTTCGTCGCGATAGTCAAAGAGAACATGGTCAATGACGGTGCGGAGGACGTCGCACTCGTATTCTGTGTGGCCTTAGCCCCCGTGCTCCCATGTCCACGTTCACGTCCCATGTTCCGGGTGTTCGAGTTTGCGTGGTACGTGTTCGCCGGTAGTATCCTCGTTAACATAGCTGTAGACGTGGTGAGTCCTGTGCTCTTTCTCCTATCCATCAGTCCCGCTTCCTATCCGTCCCTAACTACCCTGTGCCCCGGTGCTCGATTATCTTGGAATCCTGGTGACCATTGTGATTCGAAGTTCAGACTGAAAAAGGGGAAGGTGAATAAAGACGGGAAGCAGCACCACTTTGCTTATTCACCTCTCCGTTCACCAGACTCTCCCGTGTTCTCTCCTCCTCGCCACGTTCGATGCAACGAGATATCAGGGGCCGTCCTCTGCCTCTCGAAACCGACCATGGGTCATTCTGAGGTGAGCCTAGCCGCCTCGTGTCCCCAACATGACGGAATTTACTGATGTCCGTGATAACTGTCCTCCCTTCTCCTCGACGGCCTCCATCTCAAGCGTGTCGGTGGGAAGCCCCGGTGTGAAGCCCCATGTCGCCGTGAGCAGACCATGGCTGGAATCTTGTGCATCCCCCGTGAAATGCGGGAAGAGATGTCTGCCGTGCTCGGCTTAAAATGTGAGTGGCGACATGGATGCGGAGTGAAGGGTATCTGGTACTCATTGCCCGCCGACCACATGCCTAGGCCATCTGCGTCCGTCCGTCTTCCACCCCCCAGTTCCCTTTTGTTGTTCTTGCCCCCATTCTGCTCCTCCCAGTCCATTGCTTCCATTCACTGACCCCCCCCCCCCGCCCTCCCCCATAGTCCTGCTCTCTTCGTACGTCTCCCGTCACCTCTGCCTTTGTTCCCCCCCTCCCTCTCGCTATCACAATGGAACGAGTGAGTGGGGTCATGGCGTCGTCGGGAGTGGTGATGGAGAGTCACGTTGAGGATGTGCAAGTGCGGGATCGTGGTCGCGGATGGCTTTTATTTCCACTTCGTTTGGGTTCTTGCCAGATATCCGTCGCGTCCCGACGCATTTCGACCCATCTAGGTCAGCTCGGGGGTTTTTACTTTGGTTGCATGCGACTACGGAGGTTTCAGCGGCGTATCAGCAGGTAGATACATGGTCGTTTGAGGCCGTTTTACCGGTAGAGCCTTGTCTATTAGCACTGGCCTGGGGTAGCGGGGAGTATTGTAGTTATCATTGTAGGTGTGGTAGCCGCCATTGGAGTTGGAGGGAGAGGTGGAGTAGAGCCAGGAGTTCTGCGGGCTGTGGGATTGTCTCGACGGAGCTACATTCAATGACGAAGGAGACCCCACGCGGAGAGGGAAACGGGGGATGCTGGTAGTCAGTCACCGAGATATCCCTTCCTCTGCGCGAAGCAAGGATTCATGCTCCCTGTACATGTTGTGGCCAATGCATTGGCATGCAGCGCCTTCATTTCCCGGTGATGGCGATAGCTAGCGTGCTCTGTGAAAGTGGAGTGCAAGTGTGGGGAGTGAAGGGAGCCCGCAGGGGCTAAATGAGGACGATGGCGAGGCTGGCAGGATGTTGGGAGCGACGCTGACGATGTAAAATGTAGGCTAGATGTCAAGATACGCAATTGAATATACGTCTCTTAATTAGATTGTCACACACTCACCTCGTTGGCTAAGCATTAGCTTTTCTTACTCCCATCCCCTCCATCTATTCTCCCCGTCGGCGTTGCTAACTAGGCCCAGCATTGTTCCTGGGATCCATGAATGATAGACAAGAACTATGACAATAGGCATGAGAGATTATCGATATCTATCAGTAGCAATGCCTAGCGGTAGGATGATCACATGACAAATTGGCCAAATAAATGTGCATGTTAGACAAACAACAAAATCTGCGCACAAGCTAGGGGTTTACGATGAAGCCAGACGATGCGGATGATGAGGATTAAAGCTTGAACGTCGTTTATTCCAATGTATTATCCTACACGGAAATTCCTGTATGCTACTCTGTTTATGGTAATGTACAGACACTCGGGATGCGGCTTAATGCTTAAATTGCCTCGCTGCGACACAGTTCGGAACAAGGTTGATGTTCCTGGGTTTGAAAAATTGAAGACCCGACCCTTTTCAACCGGACTGACGCATAACGGTACTCTCCCCTACATCTCACCACCATCACATCAATCGCCAGTCAGGAGCCCGACAACTGCAGCATCACAAATAAAACATACGGACCACCTACACCATATCAACA
The DNA here is from genome assembly GCA_017499575.1 of Sanguinoderma rugosum. Classification (NCBI taxonomy): domain Eukaryota; kingdom Fungi; phylum Basidiomycota; class Agaricomycetes; order Polyporales; family Polyporaceae; genus Sanguinoderma; species Sanguinoderma rugosum. The sequence goes on along the minus strand of VTPW01000003.1, from coordinate 4,326,239 downwards.
CAGCGTGAGCTTTGTTGGTAATCGATATCGCACGGCTTAACAACAGTGAGTTATTGATTCATCGATAAGCTTCGATGAGTAGCTGGAATGTCACGTGATAATCCGGCGCTTGCATGTTCACTTTGTAGACGCAAGCGCCCGTCTGGCCTCACATCCGAACAGCCCCAGAGACCCCCGCAACGGCAGGCCGGCCTTGTCTTCATCCGTACGAGACGTTGACGTCGACACGGTTGGCTGCGGATCCAATGTGGAAGATGTGAGAGAGCTCGTAGGCGGCGTGGGCTCTGCAGCAACGAACATATGGAGAGAGACAACGGGTACGGGGCCAGTGACGGTGGAGTCAGTGGGGAAGGGAGGGCGAGAAGGCGACGGAGCGAAGAGTCCTCAGGATGCCTGGGGGCAAGATTCCGACTTGCGCCGTGGCAGGCCGCAGAACCAAGGCAGCGCCATTATCCGCCAGCAGGATGAGAGCAATTGGCTTGACAGCGCGTCTCACGAATGCGGACCGCAAGGCTGAGGACGAGGACGGAGACAGGCGGCAGAAACATGAGAGAGGGCCGAGGAGAAAGAGAACCCGTGGAGCCGGCCTCGACGCAAGTTGGCTCGCAGCATGCCAAGAGGGGCGAGCGAACAAGGGGAGACCTCAAGTACGTGATACGCAACAGTATTGAGCTGAACGCGGACTCACCAGGCAGTACAGGTCTTCAGCAGACTCCGCCATCCCTTGGCTGCCAGCTCTCTCTCCCTCCCTTCGCCCCAAACTACACATCCACCATTTCTCACAGCCCTGGACCTGCATATATCCCATTCACGCCCGCTCATGTCCACACAATCGCGCTGTCTTCAGTCTCACCTACCCCACGCCCCTCTCACGACGCCTGATACAGCGGCTACCGACTACGAATGACCAACTACAACCCCACGCCGCTATCTCTCCTTCCCTGTCAAACGTGACGCCGCCAAGCGTTGTCAAGAACCTCCCATGGCAACCCACTCAACCGCCTATGATGCCCCAGCCCTTCTGCGACACCCACCTCCTTCCACCAACTCCCATGGCCGTTCAATGGCGAGCTCCAGTCTCCCGATGAAGAACCTGCGACGCAGAGCCCAGAACCCCAAACAAACAGTGAAAAACCCAAACGGTCGAGGCTTCGGGATCTTCGCTGACTATGCATATCATCTGTAGGAGCTCAGCGCTCAGGAGGTAGGCGATGGTAGCTGGACATCTGGAGACTAAATACCTGCGTGGGTATCGACATAGTTCCTACAAACATACATATAGTGAATTCAGCTTGAATCCTCAGGCGCGTACGCAGTAAGTAAATGAGGGCCCAAAACAGTCTATTCGTCGGCAAGACGGCATGCTAAGTAATACAGGACCCCGCCGCATATTCTAGCGAACGAGCTGTTGCGGGCTGTCTATCTTCACGCTCAACGCTCTGTATCCTTCGCTCCGCTGGGGCTCCGCAGCGGGTCCATCGGCTGGCAGCATTTTCATAATCCCTGTCTCGCCTCCTACTGTACCTCATGGTGTACTTAGCTCAGTTCTTTGTTAGTCTCTACCTGCTGGCTTTCCACCCTTTCCATTGCCAAAAGAAAGTCCAGTATTCCCATGAACGCTATCGTACTAATTCCCCCAGATACTACAGATTTATCCATTAATGATTCCTGCTAAGAAATAGTCCTTGTTAGAAGAATAGCAAGCCTGCGAAGTGTGGATTTACATACGAGCACTCTCCACTCCCCAGATCTTGTGAAGCACCAAACAAGTTTGAATGTGGGTGTCCCTCAGTCCGTATACCACAGTGCCCGTTCCTTGAGTTCGGGCGTAAACCATATCTCCGGTGGTCTCTGTGTGGCCTGTCATTACCTCTGCCATTACCATCAATGTCTTTTTCCCCTTGACATGGAGACGATTCAATTCCCGTCGCTGAACAAAGATTCCAAGATGACGATAGGCCTTGAGGCCAATCTCACACTTGAAGTTCTTGAGAAAGAAGAACTTCAAGCTGTCCGACATCCTACCAGAGTCCCAGCGTTTCCCCCGGTGAACATATAGCCCAGAAGTGTACTCAGCAGCAGCAGCCTTGATTTTAGGCTTCTTCATGAGGTAGTCGCAAGCTAACACCATCTCGATTGGTCGGACGAGGTGAAGTAGGATGTACAGCACTCTGGCAAGGCGATAGGGAAGGACGCGCCAGATTTCCTTCACTAAAGATGTTGTCCTTAGGCCTTTGTGGTAATCGCTCCGAATGGTGAGTAGTCGTTGGCCTTCGTAGTCCGCCATGAAGATATGTCGGCGGCCTCCCACCAGGTTACGCATCGTAAACGATGCTTCCTCCGTGCCTCGCGGGGGAGGGCCTGAGAGAATGTGGATAAGGGGATACAGCAAGTTCCAAGCACGCTCGACCTCGGTAATCCAGTTCTCAACTTTGTCCACATCCCATCGCTGGGAAGCGGCGTTCTCCTCGTCCTTGAATCTCTCCTTCTTGATGAAAGTGTTCATGAGGATGTCCGAATCTGAGATTTTGACGTCTTTGATGTCGTGGGGAATGTCAGATTTTGGTCTTTCCGTGCTTCCAAAGATACTGTAGCCAGGTGTAGTCTCATCGCCTGAATCTTCAAGGAGTGACAAATCGAAGTCAAGGCCTAATGCTGCTAGATCTTCCCCGATCAGCACATCTAAGGCGATACTTGTCTCCAAGTTTTCTATCTCTTTCCCAATGGCAGCCTTGAGTTGTGGCAGGGTGAAAACCTGACCTTCGTAGCGGAAGGTGCCTACATCATCATCTACAGTGGTGATGACAGCGGGCCGAGGAGTGTTTCGAACCACCCGAGTGGCTTTGTGAAGCAAGTCTCTGCATGAGGCGAATGGAGTCAACTCATACTCGGTAAGGTATTGCTTGCAAAACCGTTTGATCGCACTAAAACTTTGGTATAAGTCTCTTACTGCAGTGATAAGGGGTGAATTACCTAACCAAGGCCTCGGTGGCAACCTCTCGCTCTGTTTGTGGTTGGTCTTCGTAGAGAGCGGACAGAGCAGGTGGCAGAACTACCTGTCGACGGCGTGGCCGGAAGTCTAAATCATCCATAGGAAAAGTTTTCACTTCCGTCGTTGGTAGCTTCATCATCTCCTCCAAGGGTACCATCATCTTGTGGAATCCAACAAGGCGCATCATGAACTGACACTTAGCAAGCACTGGAGGAAAGTCGCCAATTGTCTTATACCCCCCTTTCTCAGCGAGCCAGGAAGTAGCCAGAAAAGTCACCAACGGAAAGGTGAAGCCCCCAGCCAAGTACTTGGGGTCCCTGCGCGGAAAGTAGAAGACGTACAATAGTTCGTACATCTTTTCACAGGCCCATGAGGAATGCGTAGCACTTAGTGGGGCTGGAAGTTCTTCAAGGCGAAGGGCCAAAGTCAATTGATCGATTGCATGTTCTTCCTCGGGAGATAGATGGAAAAGAAGCTGATTGGAGGAGATTGCTTTGATTGGCGTTTTGCGGTGACGAATAAGGGCACAAATGAAGTGCTCCTGAACGGTGACATAAGCCCGCAATGTTGTTTTGTTAGGTGAAGCTCTAAACTCCAGGGCGGGCTTCGTTCGTCTGAAAGGAATAGGCTCAGTCAGTACCTCTTAGTTGCTAGACAAAGAAGACTTACAAACTGCAGTCTATGAAAGGGTAGGTCACGGACGAGTGGCTATTGCCCAGTAGCTCTACGTCGGCAAAAAGTGTGTCCTTTCGCAGGGAAACCAGGCGTTTGCGTACAGGATCACGGGCGGCGACATTGGTATAGCTGTAGACCAAGGCATTGTCGAATTTTGACAAAAGCTGATCGATTCCTTCCGTCTCCAGAAAGGAGTCCTTGATTACCCCATGAAGAGGGACCAAAGAGTAAAGCTCTGCTTGTCGCTGCCGAAACAATTGCTCTGCTGAAGTGAGCTTAACGCCAGGAATTACTGTAACATCTGGGACTGTCGGGGGAGTGACTTCAAACCAGCAAGCATAATTCGACGGATGGTAGCTCTGGATATACCCTGGGCGTGCCTCGAATTTCTTGCATTTCGGAGCATGCTTTCGAAAAGCACCAGAAGAAGAGTTTGCTTCGCCACATGCACAAATGAGGCCTGGGCGGATTTGCAGCCCCTGCACAATGTCCCTCGGAGTGTTTTTCTTGAATTCGGGGAAATGTTTCAACCATTTGTCTCTATTGTCGCCACTGGCTGCCTTGATCCCCTTGGCTAGAAGCCACTTCTTCAGCTGTTCCAAATGTTTCCTTTCCGATCCTAGTTTCATGTGATGGTTGACCGTTCTACTCTCCAGCTTATCGGGTACGCCGTTAGAGGACGTGACGATGACGGGGTGAGGCTCCGTAAAGTGCTTGAACACGGATTCGGGCTTCATACCACTACCACACTCTGTACATATGAGCAGACTGAATCGTTTGTTCACCACTAGCAGCCCCTGGTAGCCGTCCACAACCTCGAGATCACTTTCTTGCACCAAGGTACTGGGGGGTTGAGGCGATACTGACGGTTCTTCATCTTCTTCATCAAAAATGCTGTTACTGTCGGATGAATCCCCAGAAGAAAGGGCAGTTACTGGAGTGCTGTGGATTTGAAGGTCAGCGCATCCACTTCACGGAATAATCCTCCACACCTGCCTTTTGGCAGTACTAGAAAGTCGAGAGGACCTTCTTAGACCTTCTCTCATCGGAAGTTGCCCAGAAGTGGAGTGAGCTGTGGAGGCAGCAGCAACGCTTCCACCTCTGGGGAGGAGTCTAAAATTGGGTGAGCACCTGGCCTTAGATCCAACGTTCCTATATTCCTATGGAAGGGACAAGACTTACGCCGGTGTTTCCCCCTGGGATACCCTTACGTATCTCTTCAGCACCTACACCATACAACTGCCCAACTTGAACTCACTGTTTTACCGTGTCTGAAATTGCAAGTGCTTCAAGCTGGCTTGCCAATTCATCCTCAACAACATTGTGCTGATTGCCTTGGTCTTCAAGGACGTCGGTACTGGCCTTGTTTCAGCAAGAGCCACTCCGACATTGTGGAAAACTCACCATGAACTTGCCGTTCTCACCTCCTCAGTAAGGTCTTCTTCCGCCTCCTCCCCCTCTTCAGAGACCTGAGCCTCAATGCCAGCCTCAATGAGCACTTCAAACTGCTCCATCTTCTCCTCGTAATTGAGGATTTCCTCATCGTCATCATCGGCGTCATCGTCGTCAGATTTGTGGGCCTCTTCACCACCTTGCTCACTGGGATGGTGATTATTGGATGGAGCTCCGCTAGTGCGAAAGAGTTCCTTTATCTTCTCTTTAATCTGTGGAGATGCCTCAGGTTCACCCATGGCTCCAGCGTAAGAATCTCTGCAGGAAAACTGTAAGGAAGTTGGACACTCAGCACGGCGGAGCACAAACATTTGAATTGTCTCCCTTCCGTTATGAACCACCAAGGTTGTTGCCCATGGAAAGGATGAAAATTCATGGACATCGCCCACCGCATCTTTCACTTTCCGTGACAAGAATCGTAATGCCCTGTACAAGTTTCAGCAGTGGAAGCCATTGCAAAATAAGTTAGTGTCTTACTTCTCGGCTTGTTTGTTGTCCTCAGACATTAAGGTAAGGGCGTAGGGGACTGGGTTGATGACAACAGTTTGAAGTTTGAAGACAGAGGCAAAAAAAACAGGCGGATACTGTGACGCTTGCTGCCGGCAACACCCGCCATTGCTGTGTATAGATCCCTTGGCCTTGATGCAAGCCAGGAGATACAAGGGTGTCTTTGTTACATTAAAGCTGACCTGGTGCGCTCCCTATTCCTCCTGAGACACCAGGGCCCTGAAACATTTGCAAGCCAAATCAGTTGGGTTGCCGACGAGAGTGACGAACAGCCAAAAGGTGAGATACTGCTGAATACAAGTCAATGAAATGGGAACATAATCTTTATGCTGTTATGCTGCGGTTAATCCAGTGGTAGGCAAGCATTCTCAGTAATCATCTAAGTAGTATGTAATGTGATATCGCTAGTAAGTAGTGGCGTGATATTGTCAAACAAGAGAGCAAGAAGTGTGGGAAGAGACGGTGGTAGGCCATACGAAGTTAGGTCTGAGGGACATGAGGGATGCTATAACTGTCCAAGCGACCTCGACCTTGAATCCAGCGACCTTCAAATTGGTCGCCTGCAAGCTTCTGCAGCCACGTCGCCATATCGAGCACCTTCGCCGAAATGTTGTATGATGCATACATCAGTGTAACGACCTTGTACGGGATGTCGTGTCGCTCGAGCGGAGGGTAGCTTGTGTCCCTAGCGAGAGGGTCCTGTGGCCCAGGGAACGGGGTCGCCAGTGACCCAGGCTACGGGGAGGTTGACCCGCTCGGGTACGGGCGAGGCCAATACGCGCTACGACAGCTGAACGACAAAAGAGATTATTGATTCGGAGTTTCAAGGTATGGTTCGGGCGTGATAACTACTTCTATATTAGGTAACAGTGAACGCAGTCGCTACAATCAGCCTTTCTTTGACAATGGATACGAGTGCTGCCAGTCCGTACACATGACCCAACACGCGCAAGTTGATATCCTAAGGAGCCGCCGTCCACAGAATGGAGGTGAGGTCTCTTTGGAGCATCTCGGTGACACTGAGGATGGTTCAGGGTCGAGTAGCAGAAGCCCAGGAAGCATTGACTCGGACCAAGTGGCTGGGATGAGTGAGGAGCATCACCAATGGGTCAGAAACCGTGTCTTGAACGGGCGGTGGGGCGTTCCCTAACTGCTGCAGCAATCCCGCTACCTCTCGCAGGGCCACAATGAGTATCACCGATGACGGCGCCACTTGACCTGGCATCATCGCCGGCCAGCGCTTCAAGTACAAATTGGAGAGTTCTTGTATCGCTCCAATCAGACCTTGCTCTCTGAACATCCATACACCGCCTATTACATCCTGAACCAAATTCCCAACCACATTCCGGATCAACAAGGTCTGGGTACTGCCACCATCCAGGTTGTTCGCGTGGGCGTTCTTACGAACAGAGGGTTGGCGACGATGTCGTTCATGAAATGCTGTATGACGAGGGCATAGTTACTTTCGACGAATGATGCCCCCAGTTTCGTGATGAGGGCGAAATAGAGAAATAGAAATTGAAGATGCTGACTCGTGTTTTGCGAGCGGCGAGGCCAGAAGATGACGCGAGGGTCTTGGTGAAATGGGTGCCTAGGTGGGCTAGCATCTCTGCCGGTGTGAACAGCAGTTTCTTTATTTCCGTGCTCGTTCCGCCTACAGGAGAGAGCGGATCGTCTCCGAGAGCCTGGCCATCTTTCTTAATGCCCATTGCAGCGGGTTCTTGAATTACGATGGTGCACTCGATCTGCATAGAATCTAGGAGATGCCCCGATAGCTGGGCAAGTAACCTGGTGGACGCTGTCCAAGTTCTTCACGCACAACGTAATGATGGTGTTGACATCGCTCGAAGAAGGAAGACTGTCGGTCAAGTATATAGCAATGAGGACCTACTTTTGTTCAGAGCCAAACGGCGAAGAAAATGACGCGATCGTACTTCGGCGGATGCTTGCTGCACAGGCATACACTTGTCGGTCCGGCCGTTTTTCATTTCTTTGATGAAGTCCTTGGCAGACGTGTCTGTCACGGCGCGCTTCGCTGAATTGAGCGATTTTCAGAGGGTGACCAGCGCATGGAATCGAAGGAGAGGAGACTGTGGAATGGGCTTTGATTTCCTGTCCAACGGGTTACGGGAGAACCCGCTTTGCCACTGATATCTCTGCCATGGAGGACATAACCTAAACTCGCATGTAGCCTGGAAGCGCAGCAAGAAGAGTTAGAGGACATAGACCTCATACAACAAGTCGCCAATACACGAAAATGCGGCACTACACCAGTATCAATGAGTATGCAGGGGTATGGGAATGGAGATTCACACTTTGTCCATGTCCTTGTCCGTCGCTTTGAAATTACCAGCTATCTTCGCCAACGCCTGGAGCAAAGGTGATGCCGGCAACGGTGACAAAGATCCAGAGATAGTGGGCAGGGGACGGAACAGCGACGACCTGGACTAGGTTGACGACAGCGTAAGCAGGCTTTCCTGCCACTAGCTATGCTCCCAATGGGTGTGGAAGTCGACCCCGTGATGTCGGAAGCGCAGTGCCTCGGTGGCAGCTTGCCTCGGTGGTGGCTGAAGCTCAATCGGTGGAAGGAGAACATTTGTTCAGGAAGGCGTCTTGTGGGCGTCACCATCGGTGCCATCACTGGCCTCCCTGGCTGCGTGCATGTTCATCATCCTCAGCGCCTCCTTTGGAAGGTCAGGCAGAGACGGGTCATCACTTCCACTTGCGCCAGCGCCCCCAGTGGCACCGTTTTCGCCAACAAGGGCGAGAGAAGCAGCGCTCTTCGATCGTTTATGCTTCCCGACCAGGCTGATTCGGCGCATACCACCCAAGAACCCACGAGTGCCGTCCTTTTTTTCCTTTTCCTTCTCCTTCGGCACTTCTCTGGTCTGCTCAGCTTCCTTCCCCTTGAACCTGGAGGCGCTCCTCATCTGGTTCCTTTCCCTCTGCTTCCCGTGGTTCCTCCCACTGCTAGTGCTGACACCCCGACTCACCGCCTCTGCGGATTTAGCGACCTCTGTGCCACCATAGCTTGCATGCCTTGGCCGCCCTTGACCGGAACTCCGGCTCGACTGAGGGGTACATGGATGTAGATCCCACTCCATGCCCTTGTTGCGTGTTTCTCTTTGGTGTGGCAGAAGGCGAGGGCAGCTGAACTTGAAGAAGGCGTCATAGAGCGAAATCTACTGGTCATAGGAGACACGCCATACAAGGAAGGCGGGAAAGGTGACGACCAGCTGCGTCACGCTTCGTCCGTCGAAGCTGGACCAGCTTGGATGGAGAGCTCAATAGAGAGTTGGCGATACCGCCGCCCATTGCTCCTGAAGTCATCATCGGTATGAAAGAAGCCAGTGCTCTTCTTCTCCCGCAGCTCCTACAAATCCGTTAGGCTAAGCACGATGACGCGCCCGTCCCGTTGGTTTCCTTATTAGGGGTCCGAAAAAACTGGCTGGATGCAGTTCCTTGGTGGGCGGAGGGAGATGATGATTCCGACAGGATGTGACACCGGTGGGCAGAGGGTGTGTTGGTGATCCCAATGGATTGCGTGGAGGACGTGCCTTGCGAGGGGAGCTTGGAGGGCGGGGGTACGCGTCCAATCAACATCCATATCGCCGACGTCCTCGTTGAGAACAACGTCGCTCAGGGCCGTACTCGCTCTCTTTTTACACACGCGTCCTCTTCCCTACTGACCTGATCCGGCTCCTTAACGGCGTCTTGGCCTTGCCGTTCTCCTTCAAGTTCTCCATGTCTGCCATTTCAGCGATGGCTCTCGGAAAGTGGGCTTGTATGCCGCGCCCAAATGCTGGCATATCGGAGGACCGCCGCGAGTCGAAGCTTGCTCGCGCGCTGGAGCTTGATCCGGAGAATCGCTTGGGGTTCGCTAAGGAAACTGTTTGTACAGCAGATAGGTAAGAGGAGATTACTGTTACGCACACTCTACCCGTTCAACCCGCTCGAAAACTCCCTCCTCCAGGTTTGCGAGTAGGGTCATATGGTACGAGCGCCCTGCGACGCTAGCATTGTCACCGTGAATATGGAGTGAGTGGGCGGGGGAAAGTCTGCACGGCGTAGAGGGATTCTCTAGCAGCGGAGGGCCTATGCGAGGTCCATCGTCCATGGCGTTGATTTCCCTGAGTCACGGTGAAGTCGATGGGCAATACTCTAACTGCGTAAGCGAGTGGAAGAGCGGCGAAGAGGCGGTATGGAGTGCTAAATCGAGATTAAGTAAGGCTGGAATCTGAAAAAGGGCGAAGTCAGTGAGGATAAAGAGCGAGGCGACGGATACGAACACGAACACGAACACGAGACCGACGGGGCTAGAATTCAGAGCTTGTGTTCATTGCAATGGTGTATTTTAAGCAGGTACAGATTACTCACTCTTGGACCATGTAAGTATAGAACAACCATCTCGGACTGTGTCCAAACTCGAGGATGCTACGTTCGGCGCTGATCGCCCACTAGAAATACGCCGCCTTCTCTTTCTTGTCCGTCCAGAACCGGGTCATCCAGGTCCGCAATCGGGGAGATGGCCGCTATTCTGCGCACCCACGAGGTGGGGAGCTCCAATCCACACGCTTCGTAACCGATCCCATTGCCAACCGAAAGAGATAGCCAGCCGCCCGCCGAGCTCCCGCTGACGACGAGCTTGGATGCATCGGCTCGGTTGTTGGGTAGCAGCATGGAAGGCGGGGGAATGGAGGAAGTCTTGAACCCCCCTGTATGTGCGACAAAGAGAATGGCGGAAGAGGAGCTTTCTTCCCACGGTACCACACCGAACGAACGACCCGACCTAACCACCGGCGTCGACCACGATCCACCGGCGTCGACCACGATGGGGGATATTTTTCTCAGAGGAGGAGGAGCTCGATCTGGGGTCGGGGGGGGGGGGGCGGAAGTCGGGGGCGGAAGTCGGGGGCGGAATACGGGGCGTATTCCAAAGTGGAATGTGTGATAGGAACGACTCACCTGCGTTCGTATCGAGCGTTTCTCGTCGTCGCTTTCGTCGTCTTTCCCCCATTCGTTCCCTCTCTCTCTTTGTCTCTCGTTTCGTTTGGCTTGGTTTCGGCGTGTTTTCGGTTCGTTACCCGTTCTTCGTTCGTTCTCGTCGTCGGCTACACTTTCCCCTTTAGTTCTCACTTATTTTCCGTCGTTTTGCTCCATTTTCGTCGCTGGATCGCTAACTGTGGATCCAGGGTGAACGACGACGCGTTCGCGTCCAATCTGGTGCTTGGGCGCGTTCGATGCGACGTAGATGGCGTGGAAGAGGTCTTGGCATGGTCTGGAGGGTGTAATAGATAACCTGTGCGAGTGAGGGCGTGAGTGAGAAGCCAAAACGAACAAATGGGGTACGCACCGGGTTTCTACCCATTTAGATACAACGACGACGTGCGAAGGGAGCGACTCGCTTCCCTGAGACCCTGTGGAAGCCGTTGGGAGACTCTTCACGCGTCGGAGAAGACTGGAACCCCCAATGCAAGTCCAGCGCTTGATAGAGGTCAATGGGCGGAGATAAAGTCGAACTTTCAGCGACTTGATTTCTCGACGAAACGGGGGATTGGCTATCGATGGTCGGGATTTGGCTTAACTGGGAAATTCAATCAGGATGGAGGCTATATGGAGTGAGACGGCGCGTAGGTCGACAGAGTGTATGGTAATATGTCGAGGCGGTAGGAAGAGTCGACGATGGAGGGGACGCTGTAGAAAGCGTTGAGCTTCGTCGAAAGGGGTGTGGATTTCGTCGTACAAGCGCCAGGTCAGCATCCTTTCCATCTCTCCACCCTTTCTCTCTCCCACGGTCTCCCTCTTTCGCGTTGCCGATGCTAATCCGTACGCTGACGTTGGAATCCTACTCCAGATTCACAAATAGAGCGGTATGAGTCGACGTCGATGGCCACGGACGCGACGAGAGCTTGAGTAGTGAGCTCGGGTCTGCCGCGTAGTCCTGTCTGCGTCGTCTATGCACCAAGTGAGTCTCCTCCTTCTCCTCCCTATCTCCTCTTCCTCTCGTTCCTTACTCCTCTCCCCCTCCCCTCTCGTGCATCCCATGTGTGATGAATAGACTGATGTTGTCGACGTGTAGCAGGTCCTCGAGTTCAGCAGTGGCGGCCTTGTTGACGGTGCCATGACTCGGACTTGCAGTTATCCATAGTTACATTTACGGTGAGTACTCGTTCGCGTCTCGTTCACAGTTCCAGGATTCGACTGACGTCCACGAACTACTCACTGAAGACTTCGATCAGGGCACCATACCCGTACCCGCACCCATCTCGTCGAAGTACGATAGCCACGAAACGAAGCTCACTTCGACATCGACGCTGAGTTGATTAACGAGGCGTACCTTCCATCGTCGAGGCGCCCGTAATCGTGGCAGCAACGGAACGGCCGACGGGACTTCGAAGTTTGAACAGCGGACGGCGGGAGCAGACCGAACGAGAAGGATCCCAACGAATAACGCGAACTGTAGCATGAGCCACGGCTGAGCGCGAGTTCGAGACAACGGGGGAGGGTGTGTGAGTGCGAGTGCGAGTGTGAGTGACTCCATGGCCGTAACTGATAGACTCGGATGGACAGGTCGACCGTTTATGAAACCGGCCAGTGGAACTCTGAATCAACGTCTAGTCGACGTGGGCGACGACTTGGCGTGTTCTGGCGCGGGTAATAGATAGCCTGCGTGACGGAGTGCGTGATTAAGGAGCGAGAACGAACGAATTGGGTAAGTACTGGCATTCTACTCATTAAGACCCACTGGCGACGAACGGAGGGGCCATTCGTAGTCGGTAGCCACTGTATCAGGCGTCGTGAGAGGGGCGTGGGGTAGATGAGACTGAAGACGGCGCGATTGAGTGGACATGAGCGTGCATGAACGGGATATATGCAGGTCCAGGGCTGCGAGAAATGGTGGATGTGTAGTTTGGGGCGAAGGGAGGGAGAGAGATGGCAGCGAAGGGGTGGCAGAGTCTGTTGAAGACCTGTACTGCCTGGTGAGTCCGCGTGCAGTTCAATACCGCTGTGTATCACGTACTGAGGTCTCCCCTTGTCCCCTTCTTCGCTCGCCCCTCTTGGCAAGCTACGAGCCAACTTGCATCGAGGCCGGCTCCGCGGGTTCTCTTTCTCCTCGACCCTCTCTCATGCATCTGCCGCCTGGCTCTGTCCTCGTCCTGAGCCCTGCCTTCCGCACTCGTGAGATGCGCTGTCAAGCCAATTGCTGTCGTCCTGCTGGCGGTGAACGGCGCTGCCTTGGTTATGCGGCCTGCCATGGCGCAAGGGCAAGGTACTGCTGGTCGGAATCTTGCTCCCAGGCATCCTGAGGACGCTTCGCTCCCTCGCCTTCTCGCCCTTCCTTCCCCACTGACTCCACCGTCACTGGCCCCGTCCCCGTTGTCTCCCTCTCTGTATGTTCGCCGCTGCAAAGCCCGTGCCGCCTGCGAGCTCCCTCACATCCTTCACATCGGATTCGCGGCCAACCATGTCGACGTTAACGTCTCCTACGGATGAAGACAAGGCCGGCCTGCCGTTGTCGCGGGGGTCTCTGGTGTGGGTGACTGTTGAGGAAGACACACCTGGGTGCGGCGCCTGTGTGCCAAATGTTAGGTAAGTGTGCGCTATTCGTTGCCCAGTAAGTACGTACCCACTGTGCCCACTCTCGACCGTGTACAGTACGCCTGTAACCAAAATTCGGCCATCACGATGAAGGTGGTGCGTCAATATGAAGGACGAAGGGGGGATGGGGGATTGGGCGGGGGTGGAGCAGTCTTGCGCGTCAGGCTCGATGCTCGATTCGAGCTGCGTTCCATGGTTGGTCGCCGTCGTCAGCCTCTGCTTGCTTCTTCGCGAATCGTCTTTCGTGTCTCGCCTCCACCAACCACCCTTTGTCTTCCATCCAAGCCCTCTCTTCTCTCCATCCCGCTGCCAATCCTCGGCGTTCCGCGGCGTCGACGACGCCATCATCTCGTTTCATCTCCATGGTACGTCTGCACATCCTCCTCCGACATTCGTAACTGATTCAACTTCTTCTCCTCGTTTCCTTCCTTCCCTTTCGTCGACGTTAGCGTTGGCAGAGGTGTTTCGAAGCTGGGTCGAACTCTGGACGAAGGCGGGGGAACGCTGCAGGTACGGGACGGGACGAGGCGAAGCCAAAACGCCATGCTTCGCTCTTGCTCTCTCGCGCGCGCGTACGCGAGTGCAAGGCTGCAGTCGTCGCCTGTAATCTATGGGTGAGTCCACTCTTCTGCTTTGTGATTATGACTTACCTTACCTTCTCCCTTCCATCCCTCTCAGTGTTGGCCTCTTCGTCTACCGGGGGGGATGAGGTACGTCGATGTCGACGTGACGTGGTACGTAGCGCTTGCAGTAGCGCCGTCCGTGTCCCCATCCCGTTGTCCCTATCGTACACCTCTTCCCCATCCTCTCCCTGTCGTCGTCGTACCGCTTGCTAATGTCTTTATCTCTTCAGGTTATCCCAGACGCCCTCTATCTCTCAGTACGCGGTGCCGATCTTCCCATCTCCCGCCCGTCTGGTATGTCCACTCTTCCCAATCCCTCCTCACCCTTCCCCATCGCTGCCCTCGAGTCGTCCTGCCGCTTGCTAACGTATCCCTTGTCCAGATCGTCTGCGACTCACACGAAATTGCAATCGCCGCCGCTATCGTCGTCAGGGTTGGAGGAGCGTCGCGAGCGCAGCGCTTTGGCGTCTCGGGGGCGTTCGTGCGAAGGGGGCACACCCGTGGTTCGTGGGGCGTTCACTTCCTTACATTCGTTCGTCTCCTTGCCGCATCGTTTGCGTTCATTCTCCCTCATCCGTGTGTTCACGCTCTGTTCCCTCCGTCGCCCTTGCTTCTCGTCCTCGTCGTCCTCGTCTGTGTTCCCTTTCCCCTCGTTCACATCCCCTGTCTCCTTCTCGTTCTCTTAGTACACTTTCCCCGCGCTGACTATCCGCCATATCCAGATCCAACCTCGCTGCTCAACCCGCACGCACTCGTCGTGCTCTTCACGAACGAACGCCAGCGCCGCAGAAGCTGGTGTATGTCTCCGTGTGTGCGTGCGTCTGTGCTGGACACTCGGCGCTGCCGACATCCCTGTGAAGGGCATACTGCGCGCTCGGGGATTCGGCGGGGAACTCGCAGGGAATCGGGTGGTATTAGTGCAGAATCGGGGTACGCCGTCTCCCTCGTCTGCCCTGCCTCACGCGTACTCATGCCTTTGTTTGATTCGTCAGCGCGGGCGTACAGATGCAGACGCAGACACTTGTGCTGTCGGCCATCTCCGCCTGCGCGCCCGTCTTTCGTCTTTTCGTCATCTTTTCATCGTCTGGGCGGAGTGTGGGCGTAGTGTACATAGCGTGGTTGCGGTGGACGTGCCGGGGCAGCATGGAGAGGGGATGCAAGGTGATGGGATGGGATACGATGGGAGGGAGGGAAGGTGGACTACGAGGCGAGGCGATGGGGCAAGCTGCGAGTGCAGGCGGGATGCAATGGGACGGGAGATTGAAGTGAAGGTGGGATGAGAGTGGAGGCGGGGAGTGGAGGCGAGTGCGTGCGTGCGTGCATGCAGCAGGTGGTAACCCGTTGATTTTCGTTCCTCTTCATACCTTCGTTCGTCCATCCGCCGTTTGCGTTTGCGATCGTATCCCTTTCCTTGGCGTCCCATTCGTATTCCTTCCTCCTGTCGTCTCCTCCTTTCATACCTCCCGTCTACCCAACTTCGCCTTTCTCCCGTCTGCTCGCATCCCTCCCTCACGTACGTTCGTACCCAGCCCTCCCCTCCGTTCGTCGCTCCGTTGGTTCACTCATTCCCTCCCCCAAGCGTCCTGTCATTTTCTATGGTTTGTCACGGCTGGTTTTTGAAGCAGCACCAGGCTGTCGAGGGAGAGGCCAAAGGATGGTGGCAGGTCGCGCACTAGAGGAGGGGGTACCGGAGGCGGGGACATCGCGGAATGGTGGAGGGATGTGGGGCATGAAGGGAGGCACCGCGGGGAACGCTCTGAGAAAGGACATGTTCGTAAGTCGTTCCTGTTTCGTGGAGAGCGCAGGAGCGCTTACCTTGTTGCTAGTTTACTGGTTCGTGGACTCCTTCGCCGCTCTCTCGTATGCCCAATCGCTAGAGGTACCGCGTATTCGTGGTCGGCGCTGTGTCGTCTCCGGACGAGCCCAGCACTCCTCTCTGCGGTGCCAGTCCGCCCTTCGTCTTGTCGTCGCCAGCGGGGGTTTCGAGGGCGCTGTATGCGGTGTGCGCAAGTAGGAAGCAGGAGACGAGAACGGTGATGTCGTGCGCAAGGATGGATGGGCCCTAGAAGGTGGAGATGTTGTGGAGGGGGACAGGGATGTATAAAACGGAGGAGAGGCGTCGTTGCGCACGTCCTGGGTCACAACATGTCGGTGAAGTCTTCCTGTTTTGCGGAGAGCTAGGGAACTTACCTAGCTGCCTGATTCTCGATTTGGTGAGTCCTCCGCTTCGCTCTCATACCCCATTACTTCCATTTCAAAGCAGCGTACCTCAGCGTGCGAGTTCGACGTCATTCCCCGCTCTTCGTTACTTGTTCCTGTTGCACATTGGCGCTCTGCCATTCTTCGTCTCCCATTCACCTCATCTCTCATTCGCTCCCTTCCGTTCCCTTCTCTCCCTGCCCTCTGTTCTTGCGTTCCCCATCGCCGTCGCCGTCGCGGTGTGCTGATTGTCTGGAAGTCGCCCGTGTCGACAATACCCCACTCCTGCGCTAGTTCGCTGGCTCTAAAGCTAACGGGAGATCGGGAGACGAGGGCACGACGTCGCACGATGCAAGTCGCACGACGAGTGCGCTGGCGCAAAAAGCATCAGCCGCGTTTGTGCGTTCGTTCACGCGGTTCAAAGGAGGGGACGCACCTTTGTGTTTCTTCATTCCTGCTTCAGTCGTCTCTCGTTTCCATTCCTCTTCCTCTTTTCGTTTCCCCTTCATTCCTCGTTCGTTTCGTTTCGTTCTTCGTTCGTTTCGTTTGCCCTTCGTTCCCGTTCGTTTGCCCTCCTCCGCGTCTCGTCGCCTCGTTTCCCATTCCCGCTCCCGCTCCCGCTATTCGTTCCCCTTCGTCTTCCTTCGTCTCCCCCGTTTCCTCAACGCTCGTGCGTGCTCGCCGTCGAACTCGTCTACGGGCGCATAAGCACGCTAGCCTCGTAATCGAACGTGTATGAACTCACTTCCGTTCATTCATTTATTCGCTAGCTCGTGCGTAGCGCTGCCCGTTTCCCTCTTTTCTCTCACGTAGTTTCTCCTTTGGGTCTTTCTGGCCGTTTACTTCAGTTTCCCTTCTCGTTTACGTTTCCTCTCGACTTCCTGTTCGTTTACTGCAAGGTAGACGACGTGGGAGACGTCTTGGGACGTCTTGGCGTGTTCTGGCGCGAGTACTAGATAGCCTGAGTGAGTGAGTGAGTGCGCGAGCGGGAACGAACAAATGGGGTACGTACTATGATTCTACCCATCAAGACCCATAGGCGACGAACGCAGGGGCTGCTTTGCTACCCTGAGCTCCAGAGATGGCTGAGACGACGGCGTCGTGGTGTTGTATGCGTCCGATGAGGCTGGATGATGGGTGGAGTGGCCAGTGAGAGAGCAGCGCTCGATAGTGCTTGATGGATGGGGAAAGGTCGAAGTTTGGGCAACTGATTTCTCGGCCAATGGGAGGAGTTGGCGTCGGTGGTTGAGAATTGAATATTGAGTGGAGGGGGGGATTGAGACGGGGACGTCGTTAGTTAGCATTTGCCGGGCATAAGATAGATAGGCGAGAACCCGCAGGTGTTGCTTATCGAAGGATGACAGACGGAAAATGGGTACCGGTTTCTTCGGCCGTGCTGCGGGCGATGACAGGATTCTCTCTGACAGCGGCAGGCGTAGGAAGAAGTGATGAAGGACGCATACTAGGCGTTCGAGACCACCATCCACGGTCGAGATATCCCTGATTCCCTGCGAACGCTGCGAATCTACCTCTCTTCATCCCCTCTCTGTTGCGCCATCCTTTGTTGTTGGGACCCTGACAGGTAGTCTTCTCATATACGTTGTCCGCTCACTTGGTGGGCACATCAGGCTCGTCGGCGGTAGTCGTTGGGACTGGGTGCAGGTGGATGGCGAGGCGTTCATGCGTGGTGAGAGTGTGCGGGGTGACGGCTTCGCTGGCCAGCACCTATGAAAAGTCGTGAGCGCGCGCTGGCTCGTCGTGGAACGTAGTCGTCTTTAGTTTGTGGGCATCACGCCGTGCCACTCCGTCGAGAGTGGAAGCCTGAGGGAGCTGGCAGAGAGTAGGGACAGATGTTAGCGTGTTGTTGACGATGTCGGACACCATGGGAGGTAATCGAACGCGAATGAAATCGCGTTGCTTCGTTCGTTTATTCGTGATTTATGGCTTTCACACCCATCAAGGAGCCAAAAGTGAGGCGAAGTAGTGCTGAGATCTACGCAAGAGAGCGCCGACGGAGCAAGGATGACCTCGTGATGGAACTTATCGACGAGATAGTGTTCTGCTTGAATGTAGAAAGGAAGCGACAGGAGCTTGCGCGCACGACGATACATCCAGCCAAGTCCCCACTAGGTCGCTGCTTTCGGGGTCAAGTCAGAGGTTGGTGTACGATATATGACGGTCGACAACTCACCAACGTCGACTTGTGCCCCATGACCCCCAAGGCGCATCTATACCCCAGCACTACCGAACGATTATCACGTCGACCCGTTTCTACACGAACAGACGTCCGCAAGCGTGAACCTTCAGGGGTGACAGGTGCTGAGGTACGGCGATAAGGGCCTGAAAGCGAACCGAAAGCCGCTTCTAAGGTTTACCAACAGACTGAGGAAGTGCCGAGCCCATCTCCGCCACCTGTACTGTTGCGGAAAACTGTAATGAATAGCCACTCCCAATCAGCCCTGTGGATGCTTAAATAACGCCTGCGAAGGAAACTTACACAGCTCTCAAGGTCTTGTTGCATGTCTACCACCGTGAATTTCAATCATTCTTATCCAGCAAGGCCTAACGCGAATAGACGAAGCAGACGTACGACACGAAGCGTTAGTTCATGATAGCGACGAAAGGAGAAGCGCTCGTTCAGCGTGACCCGTTTGTGACTTCTTCGGCGTCACAACATAGCACAACGTCTTGACTTACTCCCGCCGCCAGTCTGCGAGTTCCAAGAATCTCTCCACGGATCTGAACATGGTACCTGCTGAACACGACTGCGCTCTAAGATATGGAGTTGCGGCATGACCTCACTGGTAGATCAAGACATCCGAGACACGGAACGAGCGTAAACGGTGAAGCTAGGAGAGTACTGGTCCCTGTCGCTCGATAAATCGATAAATGCACCATGATACTGACCTACGACTTCTCGGTGATAATCCTTGAATAAACCGAGCTCAACAGGTGATGCAACATGGAATCAACCATACACGCTCAAGACGACAAGAGCAAACGGGTACTCTCAAAGACACCCACCAATTCGCGCTGAGTGTGTCGAATCAGACGGGGAGACTGAAAAATGAGCCTGGGGACGTTGGGGACGGCAGAGTGTGAGTTGCCGTCCTGCTATCAAAGCCCAGCCAATGCAAGCATTGGCTGAGGCTTTGATAGCTAGGGACCTGACAGCACGGCGATGAACCCGAAGCAGTGTCAGGGGAAAGGACGATAGCATATACCGATACTGATAATTAGATTCCCTGCGAGCCCTGGAGTTGACGCTCTGAGGGAGAAGGTACTAGCAGGGGGATAACTAGGATCTTAGCAATCACCGGCGCAAGCTGAGGTGCTTGCGTTTTCCAGGATCGTAGCACCAATGAGTCTTATGCGCGCGTCCGCAGTCCGAACCCCAGGCCCGACGACAGCAGCACGCCTAGCCTCTGCGGGCTTTACACCCTTATACTTCCAGTCCAGGACCGCGATGACGTGTGGTCGCAGGCTTGGTTGCTCTGGCATCGGCATATCGTCCATGCCTTCAAAAGCCTGGGCTGGCTACTGTAGTCGCATTTTCTGCACTCTCGTGAGGATCGTCGACGAAAATCCTGCTGTGTGGCACCGACAAATGGCGCCGGTGTGTCCCGGATTGCAGGAGGCGGACGTGTCCCCTGTCGTGTGGGTGACGAGCGGGGCGTGAGCAATTCTTGTAGGTAGATGGAGATAGGCGGGTCTTCGTGGGGGCTATAGGCCGACGGTGCTCGAACACGCCGACAATCGAATCTCCACCAGAGATGGACGAGCGTTATCTGATATAGAGTCCACTGCCATAGAACGCTGAAGCCGCGAAGGCCGTTGAGAATGTGAACGACGGAATCACGTTGATTAGGACGAGCGACGTAGATGTCGCCGACTTGGCCGAGGAAGACAAGACGTGAACGAGGCCGATTGTCGCGAGTAGAGGAATCGAAGGAAGACCGCGATTCCAGAATTTCACGGGAGCAAGGGCAAATCCAGATGAGGATATGATGCAGTACGTGAGGCAGGGATACCAAGGGTTTGTCGTGGAGGTGTATCGGCCA
Source organism: Sanguinoderma rugosum (assembly GCA_017499575.1). Classification (NCBI taxonomy): domain Eukaryota; kingdom Fungi; phylum Basidiomycota; class Agaricomycetes; order Polyporales; family Polyporaceae; genus Sanguinoderma; species Sanguinoderma rugosum. The sequence goes on along the minus strand of VTPW01000003.1, from coordinate 4,306,131 downwards.
AGGATGAAATAGAGATTCGTTTGCGCATGGGAGGACCCCAGCTTGATGATAAGTGAGATTAGACAAAGGTTGGCGACGAAGGAGAGGATTACGCACTAGTTATGTTCGAGTATCCTTTGAAAGACAGTCCCAAAATGCGTGCGTCTGAAATTGAGCGCTGGAGAAATCGACAACGAGGGCAATCGATCGGCGATGAAAGCAAGCAGACCCATAGCGAGGATGGGAAAGTTATGATTTCGATGAGGGAAATGAGAGATCGGGAGGAGGGCGGTGAATGGTTTTAGAGCCACATTGCAATCCGAGTCCGTTATTGTTCCCTATTTGTATAGGCGCCGAAGGACACATCAACTTCGAGCTCTTCTTCTTCGAAACTAGCGCAGGCATGAACCGTCAGGACTTCAAGCTTCAAGCTCAATATCAACGCTCAGTGCTGTGCCCCCATCGGACTGATCCGCAGCAGCGCAATCATTTGGCGGGTATGGGAATAGCAAATTTTCGAGGTGCGCGGATCCCTTGAAGGTAATAAGTACGGGCTCTACGCATGGCTAACATTCGTCAGCATCGTGTAGGAGATAAACGTCAAGAGGGGAAGATTAAAGAAGAGACCCGACGCACTTAGAGTTGTCCCATAGCCCCATAGCAACTGCGATGCGAGTCAGCTCTCTTTGCGCCGCCAAAGAGGATGGACAAAGTGTATCTTGGGCGGTCCTGGTGGTCGTTAAGAAGCCGACTCACTGACGTTGGTGGATTGTGCGATGTTCGCGGGCTGGACCCCTGGTGATCTCTGCTAATATCGGTGCGTTTCTTTTGCTTCTACTCTCAGAGTTTCGCTTAAACGAAAGTAGTTTAGCGGAGTGTGGCTGCACGAGAAGAATCCGACGAATACCTTACTAACTCCCTGCTCATAATTCGGACTCACTCACATTCGACGCACCGCAGGGCAATCTCGAAAGGATACTCCCGATGTAACTCGAACCGACAAAAAATCGGCGTTTCTCTTTGACTGTGTTCGAGCAGACGGCGACCGCGCTTCATCGAGGTGGGCTAAAGAACGGCAACGGATAGTGGTGGGGTTGGAGCTGCTAGTAAGAAGGTTTGTGCTGCCTATCGCCGCCAACATACCAACGCATATCATATTCCGTAGTTCCCCTCTTGACTCCCAACGCCCATTCCGCCGATTTTCACTCTCTCTGAGTTCGCATGGATAACCGATACGCGGCATGAAGTCCTGGCCCATGCCGCCCCGTCATTTGGTTCGAGTAGGGAGGGACTTCGGCACTCGGATCTTCCATCGTCCCTAGACTCTTGGATGTCGTACCAATGGTGTCCAGTTGGCCTGAACGTTCTGGATACGGGCTACGTATCGCGCCTCTGATACATTGAACCCTCCTACCGACTCTTCTCTCTTCCCCTAGACTCTCCGCCGCCATTTGCGTCAGTATGCCTGCCGATAGCCATGCTAGTGATGGTTCATTGCTGACGTGGCTACACCGTTGGGCTCGAAGGACAATAGGTCTGAGCTACGACGACTTTGCGAGTGCGTCCTCTCCGCTGGGCAACGCTGTGGCAATGTATCAATCTTTAATTCTGCTATGTGGCGACCCAACCCCATGGATTAACCGTCTCGTTACATTCGAGCCACAAGCAATCGGTCGCTGCGACGCAGTAGCTCCCGCATGCGTCTAACTTGTGTAGTTCTTTCACCAGTTTTGCGAGACGAAGCTCGACGCATGCGAATTGGCTTGGATCCTTTCCGTGCTGTAGGGGTGTCGCACCTACGAACGCGCTCTCTGACACGCTGTCTACTCGAGTATTGTACTAGTTCATCACTACAATATACGTCTTACGGCCTTTGCTACCAACCTCGGAGATCCAATATAACTCAGTATGCCGTATTTTCCGCTCAGACTATCGTCCACTCAGTCATCAGTCGATTGTGGTTATCAGATTCCCCTCAAGCGAAGTGAGACCTAGAATGGCTCACAGGTGATACGCTGTACCATCCAGTACCAACATTCCGAGTGTAGCAATGTTTCGTGGCGATATGAAGTTAGTGCGCTTGATGATCAGCCAAGCGGTTTAAGATATAACGGTCCTGACAATGCCTACATTTTTTCAGGACTCTTCTCAATCCCGTCGCAGGAACTCGCTCAACTCTCGATATTCGTTCGTGGAGGGGAGCCCGTTGATAGCGCCAACGTGTCGGATTCTAAGTACGTGAGCGTTGATTGTCACTCGCCTCGCGCACCAACACTACCGATTCGGTGAGAGGAGTGTGAGGGCTCAGCATACTCGCCTCTGATTCCGCTTCGACGACCCGAGGGACAAATTGTATGAATGAAGCGTATGAAGTGCTTCGCGGTTCCAATCTCTATTGTATCACCACTGCTTACACGCTGCGACATTGCATCGACGGGGACATCACTCTCCATAATAACACAGGGATATCGGAGCCTACACGTAGAAAACAATTTGCAATGGATTGTGACGGAGAAGGGTGTCCGTGTAAATGCTTGTCGGTGAGAACACCCCCACGAGCAAGCCATAACTCTTGCGAGTATCGTAGCCTCGCGAGCCGAGCGCTACCACAAATATGTTATGCCGAAACAGATGGAGGACTACTGTGGTGAAATGCCGACCAGGCTCAACACGGGCTAGATGATGGCGTGAGCTACTGGCTACGTGGGGCACTGTCAGCACCCGACAACATGAAGAGTAGGAATGGGATTGGGAGAACCTGGCCCAAGGTCAAGGGCTGTCACTACAAGAGGGAAGAAAATCGCCGGGTTCAACCGTTCTATTGGCGCGGGCAGGGAGCCGGTATTGATTACTCACGGAACAAGACACCGCTCTCAATTGACCATACTAAATGAATGTACATTTGTACTGTCTAACGTACTGGGATTTACTCCGCCCTCCTTCGGTTCTGCTCGTAGGGCCGATGTATTCAAGTCTCGACACACAGCTTCACAGCGTACGGTTTTGTCACTTGGGATGAGAGCTCTGGTCCTACGGGCAATATGACTCTGGTGGAATTCATTTCTCAGAGAACACCGCCAGCCTTTCTCTAAGGATGACCGGAGAGGGAGAGGTATAACTGGGCGGCGGTCTGCACCATAGCTAATTCAGCCATCAGGAATGTTATCACATATACAGATCCCATAAACACTATATGGTGGACACGTTGCGATTTTTCGACCGTTGGTTCCGGCTAAGACTAGATATGAGAAATCATAAGCGCGATCGACTGGAGCGTATGTTCCTTGACGCTGCGGTTTCCTGGGTCCTTCTGCAACAGATTCCCTGGAGAATTCTGGGGATCGGCCAAGGTATTCTATACACATCCTTCCATAGAGTTCCAATTCGACGATCGAATCGGAAATGGGAGGGTCAAAAGGAAGGGGATCTTTACTACTAGGTTTCCTGAAAGCGTTATGTGACGTACCAATGCGGTAGACGATTCACCGCGTCGTTCTTGCTGCGCAGCGGACCAGACTAAGGGCGTCAGCGGCTCCAATAATTGGAAGACATAGAGGCGTGCGTTCTTTACTCCCCCCGTTGTGAAATAGAAGGTACGAAGTCGGATACTGCGAAACAAACGACCGAAAGTGTGCACCGTGAAACTACACGAGGGTTTTAATATGTACGCATCCGAGATAAAGTACCACTCACCTGATTTACGGCGTGGTTTGGGCATGAGTTCTGTTGCAAGAAAGAATGAGGCAAGGTCCGTGCATCGTCTAAAGAGACCAAGGGGAGTCGAAACACGCTATGACGAACGATCTCAACCGCATGGGCCGGAGACGACCTAGAGACGGCTGAAGTCGTACCAATGCTTGTAGTATCTTCGTCTGAGGTCTGACGGCTCCGTCACGCGAACGACTACCTAGAATAGGCAATGATTCGACTGTCAAATCAGCGTGAGGGCGTAGAATGGCTTGTATGCCATAACCGTGTCCGAAAACAGAAAGAAGCACTTTGGACCGTGTGGTCAGGCGGTCTGACACCACACACGCGTCGGTCCCATTGATCATTTATTTCCAGAAGTAGCCTATCATAGTATCGTGCGCCTGCCGTAATGTGATAATTCACTCTGCCGGACGTTCGATCTACGTCACGGTCCATCCTACCTTCGGCGACATTAAGAACCTCATAGAATGGGAAAGAACGAGAGGGTGAGGCTGGGGAGCTAGGCCTACTCTATTCAAATGAGCAGCCCCGTAGATATCCCAAGAACGACTCGATTTACCGTCATAGTAGCACAAGCTGTTGATGCGCGACAGGTTCGAACTTCGTATGACGCTCTCATACCTGTATAGGTCGTGCGGCGATTAAAGCTCGGTACACGAGAACGGGCAGGTCCAGCGATAGAATTCCATACATATGGAGTCCCATATTGAATGGGGAAATCGGCTATATGGCATCCTCACTAAAGAGCACACCTTACCCCCAGTAACGAGCATTTGCCCACACAAACCCCGTTGCGCAGCCCGACTCCCATGCAAAGTTACTGGTTGGGCAGTGATCACGCCCACGACGTAAACCTCCAGAACATTCAAAGAACTACGACGCACGCACTAATTTACTTCATTCGGCCATCATCTGACGCCGAAAAGCTGTTGATAGCATCGTTTGTGTATACATTCGTACGAGAGGGGCTTAACGGCACAAGAAGACGTTTCTGGGAAGCATCAGCTTGCTAGTGCGGTCAATATTGGGACTACACCTCTTTCGAGAAGTTCTTTCTGGAACGAAGAGGTATTGGGTCGCGCGACGGCCCGTACCCGAGCTACGTTTGCCCAGCCGCCATCAATTAATCTCGCCTAATGAGTAGGTGACCCGCGGATGCTGAGGACCGGTGCTCGAAGGGAGTTGGTACGCCTGAGACGGCCATCAGGATGAGCTAATACGAAGTCCTTGGTTCGGTGCTTGCTAAACCCCAGGTGGAAATGGATGGGAGCGTACATGTCCCGTGCACATCGTGAGACACCCGCCAGGCTGTCAGAACGGGGAGGCGTTAGTTTTAAGGCGTTAATGAAGGGCAAAATGCATATACTGGAACTCGCGAAGCAGGGTGCACGGTGGTGATAAGCAGTCATCAGCGGACGAACGCGGGGCAAAGACCCTTGAGATGGTGGCGCGGGTGATCGGGGAGGGCAACGTGTGCACGATGGCTTACTCGAGGTGAATGGTCACGAGAATGCGGGGAAGTAGTGAACGAGGGGGAGGCGTCTAGGGTTGCTGTGGTTCTAACAGGTATTCCAGGTGAGTATCGGGGTAATGGTAAACAGAGAGGTATAGCAGAGGGCGCAGCTCGAGGGGAGGGGAGATAAGCATCGCCGCGTGGATTGGTGCCATGGTGCTTGCAGGTGGCAGAGCTTAGTACGGAAGAGCATTGCGCGACTACCCCATTACACGTTGGTCTGCCAGGCTCATAGTCACGCACGATCCCGCAAATGTCGTGAGCGCCTGCCTTGTGACGTGAAAGGCATGAAGCTACGATCGATAATGGCATAAGGTACATTTCCCGTCGCGGAACTTGAAATGACCTACGGACTTTCACTCCGCCATTGATCCCGTCACCCCTCCGGAACCAAACTCAAATAACAACAATTATAGACCATGGCCTAGGTCAAATGACGGCAGACAGTCGTACTGGGTGCGTAAATATTGTCATCGAGAGGATCTAGACTGAAGAAGCTGGACGATAGTCACCATAGGATGTCGATAGTTACGTTGGTTGCGCCGCCGAATCCATAGAGGGCAGTCCCGTCTTGCTCAGAGTCAAGATCGGGCCGCTCGGAAGCAAATTATACACCCCAAGGATGAGAGTTATGCTTCGGACGTTGGCTGACACGAGGCCAGTGACGTGCAGGTTTGTCCCGATAAGCGACTATTTCATTCAATGGAAAGCAAGTTGGTCTTAGTGCGAAGAAGCATTGATATAGATGTCCAGACTTCGGTCGCGGCCAGATGATGACATTTGGAGACCTAAGCGTGTGACATGAGCCATACAATATGGCAAGAACATTGTCGATTTTCTTCTACCTCGCGCCAGCTGCGAGGCGATATCTTTCGAACCATTCCGAATGTCAAAGTATAAATGGAGCTCGAGAGCTCATCTAAGTAATATTCCGGGGTACTAGAAGACGATATGAAAATAGACCCATGTCGACGAAGGCAAAGCGACGTACGCGGTACTGTCCCAGAGCGAGTAACACATCCTCAGATATAGTCGCGGCGCTGTACTTTGTATCGACTATCCGCAGTCTACATTCGCCCCTTAGATTGTGTAACTCCAGTTCAGACGATGAACCGGGCCAAGAACCCGGACCTATCTTGTTTTATGCGAGATTAATTCCCAGCTCCCCATCACTTGGAAGGAGGCTTCGACGGGCGTTCATTGGTTGAGGTGCTGTGTGGTCGAGATGGTGGGTCACAGGAACGAAGGGTTGGCTCGTAATGTACTCACTTCCTTTCCCCCGACGAATGAGGTTTAGAGGCGGGATTTTCGGCTGTCGAATGTCAAAAGTTTCCGTCCCGCCCCTGCGAATCTTCCCAGACGAGTGCATTAGCCGGTAGGTGTAATCTAATAGGATGGTGCGGGTCGTGTAACCAATCGTCGTCCTTCGGTCCAAATACTGATGGCTTGATGGACATCGAAACTAAGAGCACAGACAAGGAATGATGCGCCTGTCAGCCGCCACCACTCCTTTTCTGCTTCGATTGACTTACGCTTATGCTGGAGGTAAGTGTGTTCCATCAGGCCGTAGAACTAGGAAGTAGAAGCAGTCATTAAAGCGGTTATAGTACAACCAAGGATAGAGGCGCAGAGAGTCTTTTCGGTTCGCTAAATGATATGGTGATGTACACGGTGAATGTTGGCCTTGAGGCCGTCATTGATCATTCCCAGACGTGTGATTGCAACGAGCTGTTGAGCCAATGAGAGCGGGAAGAAAGCGCATTGTTGGTAATGGCGTGCTTACTGATGCCGACGTCTGATTGCACCCTGGCGGGGTCCCTGGGCGCTCAAGGCTTCTATTGGGTGACCCCACAAAGGCGCATCAAAACATATCCCGTAGCGGCGATTGTCCAATCTGTGTTCCTTGACTGATTGTGGGCATGTGGGCCTAGACACCGCCACATCGGAGGAGAGGGGCGGCGAGTGAAAGGCCATAGTGAAAGATAAAGACACCCTGGATATGGAAGTGATTGCACCGATAGAGGTCACAGAAGGTGAGAGAAAGAAGAGATGGGGAGGAGTTGCGTGATGAGCGCCACGAAGTGAAGTAGGCGAGGCGGCCATGAGGCTGTCTGGCGCGCCATTTGGAATCGCTGAAAGGGAGAGCGATTTCTCCGGAAGGATCATGGGTCGCGGCGTGGAAGAATGGGTGATAAGAGTGGGGTGGGGTATGGGCGTAGAGTGACCGCGGAGGAGGAGAATAAGAGTAAGGTAAGTGCATTCGGGCGGGAGGACCGGGGTCGGACTTGGAGAAGAAGGCAAACCATGCGCAGATTGGATTGGGAGTTGACGTGCGTGGGCTGCGGACATGAGGCTGAGAGCGGTGGCATTTCACCATTTGGGTTCAGGAATTCTAATGGATAATTCTGATATCCTTGACCGTAAAAGGTGAATACGACGCCGAGCATCCCGCCAGCGACGAAGGTAGTTCGCAGTAGCAAACGTTCCGTCGCTGTAGTCCTTGGCGCTTATTCAGACGATAACAGCGACAACTGTCGGTGCGGGCAGCATGAAAAACGACGATCGTCGGGGGCGGGAGCCGATCAATACCCGGTTCAAAAGCGCTGGGCGGGAAAGTGATATGAATTGGTGCTCGGGGTCCGAGGTGGCATGACCGCCGCCGGATGATCTAGCCGCGTTTAGGGCGAACTTGCCCGAAAAAGAAGTATTGGCGCGGACTAAACAAGAAATAGGTGCGTTTCCCCGATTTTCATATTAGTTTGTCCTAAATCCCCTTTCTTTTTTACCACCATGTCGTCGCCTCAAGATTCACCGTCACAGCCGACGACGACGACTACGGTAACGATGACCGACGTCTTGTCCCCCCCGCCCATGTCTAATGTTCCTTCTCCCGACGCTCTTACCTCACAAACGCATTCCCAATTAGCCTCCATCCTCGCCGATGCCTGCAAAGAAGCAGAGCATCTTCGTCGTGAGCTGTCGTCGACTCGAAAACGCGCTGAAAAAGCCGAACGACTAGTCGCCGCGCTGTCGGCCGTCTCAGGTCAAGGTTCAAACTCTCCGACCGCTAGTTCTTCGCCTAACGTGACTCCATTGGCGGCCGTCCACAACCCCGACGCGGCGCGAGCCCTCATTCTCGAGTATGAAGAGAGAGTCGCCAAAGCGGAGCAGGCACGAGATGAGGCAGAGGCTCGAAGAAGGATGGTGGTGGATAACTGGCAGCAGCTGGAGCGATATCTCCAAGGTCTTGAGTTCCACGCATCAGACGCCAGAGCGGGGTTCGCCCGGATCGTCGCAGACGGTGGTGGGCCGTTAGTGCTGGCGGATCTCAACGCTCTACCTGCTGCTAGTCGCTCGCTATTCTCATCTTCGTCTACGATGGGGCCTCCGTCTACCAAGGGCCCACACCGAAATAATTCTACCAGCTCGACGGCATCGACAAGCAATCGTACTACCCATTATCCCTTATCGTCACTACCTCTTCCTCCCCACCCTGCGCCGGGCAGTCGGGTCAGAAATCGCGATAGCAGTATGGACGAGGCTTCTCAGCCACCTCCGAAAAAACCTCGAATTGTTTACGCTGAACCGGTAAGTTAACCCCGTGTTGAAGAGACGTTGGCTCTAACGGGTTAGCGCGACTACAGTCCAACTCCCCTCATCTCTCGAATGCTCAGTACGCCCAACAACAATCTTATGGCACGCCGACTCTGCACGCTATTTCACGCAAAGACGAGGTGCATGTCCAGTACGTAGATCAGCACGGACAACCAATTGCGCCATCGAATCATGAGTATCCTTCTCCGTATCCCCCTCCCCACACGATCCAGGTAATGAGTTCCCCATTTCATCGTCAGGACAGATCGGGCTAACATTTTGTAGTCTCATCGCAGCAGCCGACACGCCACGCAACCAGTATACCACCATCCCCAGGCCCGCTTGATCAACGATAAATATGGCGCCTCCCCGAACCTTCACCACCCTCGCTCACGTTCTCGCTCGCGTTCTCACTCGCGTTCCTCAAGCGCGGAATCGGAAAACATCGACGAACTTCTCCTAGCTGCTACGGGCGACGAAAACCAGCCGCAATTCCCTCATGGGAATCCAAATCATCCTAACCCACCACATCAGCAGCCACGCTCGAACGGTCAAGTTGTGAATGGCATCCACCATCACGGACATCACCCTGCGACCCATAGTCCTAACGCGCCCCCATATCAGCCACATCATCCATCTCGACCCTACAGCCCGTCCTCAAAATGGAGGCAACCACCCCCTCCCTCAAACGTCCCCATGCCGTCTAGGCGGTATTCACCACCACCTCAGCCAATCCCTCCTTCAATGGAGTACCGTGCTACCCGATCGGGACGACAATCGCAGGTGGAGCCAGGGCCTTTACCCCAACCAGGCCAGGTCCAAACGTATCAGACGCACGTCTTCGCGCCGGTGGTCACGGGCGCTCCGGTGAAGAAGAGCAAGTTCGGCGCCAGTGGAAGTTCGGGCAATCTCACAGGTGCGTAGCTCCTTCAGCGACGACAGAATCGAATATACTCACTCCCTCGCAGCGAATGGCTCCCAAAGCCAGGGCGACGTAAATGGCGTACAGTCGGCCCCTCCGCCACCTTCGTTCCCACCGACGAATGCTCAGGGTCAACGCATATGCAGACAGTGTGGGTTGCCTGGTCGATACAAAGAGGGAAAGTGTGTAGAGAAATGGGGACCGGGGCCTCAAGGCCCAGGCACCGTATGCGATAGGTGCGTGATGATGCTGGCCATCAGATCATTGCTGACGGTTAATCGTAGATGCCGCAAGAAGATGAAACGGGTCGAACGGCGGGGTACACTGGAAGGGCAGCAACTAGCCGCGCAGACTGCAAGCGCCGTCGCTGCCGCGCATAATGCAGCGTTCCAACAACAGACTGCCCCAGTACGAACGATCCAGGCCCCGCCGCGAACGGATACGATGCCTATACAGCAGTACAAAGACGATTCTAGCGCAAACCTGCGTTCTGCAATTACGAACTCGCACCGAGGACGAGCCCCCCCCTCACCACCCAGCATTGCGACCCTCCCAGAAGGCACGCTCTCGTCGCATTCCCGTTCTAACTCAAGAAATGGCAGTCGACGTCCCCCGAAAGCAGGCTCCTCGTCGCCTTTGGTTGGCGAAGGTGGCGCCAGAAAGGTCGGGAGGATGTCGAAGATGGACATCGATGGCGGGGATCCAGAACCCGATGCCGACGCCGATGGGTCTGGTGACGGCGACGGTGATGGACCAGAAGAAGACGGAGATGCGCTAAGGGAGTTGGCCGAGATCGCAGGCGTTGCCGATGATATTGGCAGTAAAGAAGCGGAAGCGGGAGAAGAGGGAGTCGACGCAGACGCTGAAGCGGAGGCAGAAGATGCAGAAGCGGATCTACTGGAGGCGGTTGACGCTGCTGAGGCCAACAGCAGCAACTCGAGTGCCGGCGGTTCTTGGATGAAGTCAGAGAGTTTATGATCCCCATTTCGCTTTCTTGTATGGCCCCTCGTTCGTGATCTTGCTTTTACTTTCCGTCTGTTTTTGCGTCGCTCTCTCGTAGGAATATCGTGTATGTCCATATGTCCATATGTCCCATTTCAACTCTTACGCTCTTACATGTTTTCCTTTTTATCTGGGATTAAGTTGCCATGAATCTCAAACTTCGCTCTCACTCAAAGTGTAGCTGGAAAATCAGATACATACCGCACAATTAGCACGGTACATTTGCCTACACACAACTCCGCCCAAAAGCTGGATTTATAGGGGTCGGGCGAAATTTAAACGAAGTAGAAGCGTACGACAAGTGCACGAAGTCGAGACATGTTTTCTCATTGACGTGGTCTTTGAGACCGCGGGCCTTGCCCCAATCTCTCGCAACGTCAAGCACGGTTCGGATATGTTCCAGAGAAAATGGTTCCTGGTGTTCCATTGCGAGAGTCTGTGCGGTGCTGATAGTGTTCTTGATCTAGAACCGACGTTAGTCCCAGTAGCGGCGCATAGTCCGAGGGAAATCAGAAACTAACCTGTCGACCATTCAGCTTGAGTTGGGCTAATGAATTTACCACGTCTTCCGTCATGCTAGCCGTATCAAGCTTCACTTTCCCGATAAACGTTCCCCACACTTCTTTGCGAGCATCGAAGTCAAGATCGGGGTAATGGACAGAGAAGTGTATTCGACCTAGGTTACAGACAAGTTAGGATTAGCCCTCCAAAGAGATGAATTTCCTTGGCTTACTTTCGAAAGCCAGGTCGCACTCCGAGACCATGTTCGTCGTCAATATGAGGATACCTTGGTAATACTCTAGTTGCCTAAGGAAGATACTGACGAGCGCGTTTCGGTGTATATCGGTGCTGTCTCTTTGATGAAGGAACACCTCGGCTTCATCGAGCAAGAGCACAGCATTCCACGTCTGAGCTAGCTCTAAAATTTGCGAGAGCTTCATGTCAACGTCGGTAGAGAAAGTGCCTAGCTCTCCTGCACTGATAGCGTATAGTGGACGATGGGTCACTTCGGCAACAGCTTCCGCCGTGAGTGTTTTACCACAACCCGGACGACCGGCGAGAAGGCCAATGAGTCCTCTCCCCTTGCCCACCACAATATCATCAAAAATGTCGGCTCGAGCGGCATGTTGCTTGACCAAGGAGTAGATGAGTGACTTTTGCTTGTGCCCCAGCACTAGGCGGTTGAAAGCCTCGTCGGACCATACTACGTCCTCCATACGATCCAGTGCAAAGCCACCTAGAAGACAGAAACCAGAAACCATGAATCAGGCACAGTGCATATTAACAACGAAGACGGCGGACCCCATGTCTTCGCGCCGAAACAAAATCCAAGCAGAATGGGGGAGCATATCATGTATTGTTCGTCGGTCATCTCGTCTCTGTCTATCGCTTTGTTGACCCATAAGTTGATCTCTGCATTGGGCTGAAACGTGCGGAATGCCATGGGATCCACCATAACGCGGCCGTAGCTCTATTGAATAATGACGAGGGGAAGTAGTATGCCACGAATACACAGGGAATACCACTCACGTTGAACTTTTTTCTTCCGTCGACTCCAATACCAGGCCCACTGATCTCGCGGTAATTGAATTTGTTGCAGTTCATTGCGACGAACTTCTGTCCGCGGTCTATGCATTTACGCCGAGTTCCTTCGGGGTCACCGTGAAATTGCAATGGATATGCCCCGAGGTCGCTAATGGAACGCATTCCTTTGAAGCTCTTGCAGATAGTCAGTGACTCTCGAGCGACTCCGAATGCGCGACCGTCGTTTCTGATGATATCGCATTGCATTGTCGCTTTGGTGGATCCATCTTGGGCACGCTCATATTCGAAACTTTGGCAGAGGACGATTCTGGGTTGCTCAGTGGAGTGGTCAAATGTATAGACGAGTGTGTTAGGAAGAAAAATCGTCCAAAGGAGCTGAAACGTGATCGTTTTGCGAGGGAGAAGATTGTTAAGTTCGGTGAACAGTGCCTTGTATTCGTCTTCGACGTAGGATATAGCAACCTTAATATCCGCGATGAAGGCCTCGTCCTTGGATGTCTTTTCCTCTTCCTCTTCAAGCGCCTTCTGCAGGCCCCGAAAAGATAAGAACAGAAGCTTTGGCTCGCACTGGAAACAATTTAATTGGCATATGAACATGGTGCGCGTATGATGGATCGAAAGGGAGCACATACAGTTGGGTCGGTGATAGTCAACTCTAAGTTTTCCATGCCAGCGTTGATATCGATCAGCAACTGACACAGTGCTGGGCTCTTGATTTCCACACTCGTACCAGAGAATCGACCGCGAGAGTCGATTTCCCGGACGACGAGTAAAGCCTTCTTCTTCTGACTCAGCTTTTTCGAAAACTTGGACTCAACAGGTTTGTTTGACTTGCGATATACATATGAGAACGTTCGGCTGAAGATATAAATCAGTATGAATCATGAAAATCGCTGCCAAAGTCACTAACACGTCGTAGCTATATTTTCCAGAGATCAGAGGCGATTTCACCCAGCCTTGTATGAATACTTACTATCGGTCGTAGCGGGCAACTCGAGAGCGTGGATCCAGCTCAAATGCTTCGGTTTCCTTGCTCTTCGTCTGAGGATGATCGTACTGTACGTTCTCGGGTGTAGCTGACATATGTCGCAGGTAGGAAAAGGTGGGGTCGATTGAAGAGTGCTCATGCGCCTTCGACAACTATATATAACACGAACCATGGAAATCAAGTACATTGCGGTCATGTCAAGGCTGTTTCAGGGATTGCTGTTCAAGTGACGAAGTGATTGGCGCCCGTCGTATCGATGGGGCAATACACGCCACTTTACCTCCACTGCCAAATTGAACTTACATCAACAGCTTGACACTGGACCAGCCCAAGGGGTCCCACCGTCCCGTAAATTGCCTGCATCAGCCAGCATCGCCCACGATAACCCGTCTTAGCCGTTGGCTGGAACTTGGAAGTTTCCACGAGGGAACACTGATGAAGTCCACGAGTTGCCCGCGCGCCATGGCAGGCGCTCATGGACATAAACGAAGCAGAAAGGCAGTGCCAGGACAGTTTGATACGCTGGGATCGGACGTTGCGATGCAATCGATTAACGCTGAACCGGTATATTTATCGGTCGCGACAAAACCTGGCAAGCACAAACTCCTCTTCGTAACGATAAGACGTGCTCAGAATGGTTGACAGTCCCATGTGGGTAGCGTGCGTCCACTCAACGACGAGCTCAATATGACTGACAATCAATGTTCAGGGATTCGGTCTTCCAGCGTGCTTGGAACAATTACTTGGAAAACGAGTTACCGAAGAAGAAAGGCAAAACTAACTTCCTCATGGCCGCCGAGGCATGCTCAAACGGTTTTACCATTACGCCTGAAGTTGTCAACGAGGCGATGAAAGCGGCAGAAGTCAAGCACTCTGAGCGCACATCTCGTAGAATTGTGGCCCATCTCAGCCCCGTTATCAATGTCTTGCGAGGATATGGCGCTATTTTGGAAGCACTAGGTAGGTGTGTCGCTACCCAGACTTTTAAACTCAAGAATCCTGATCCCTGGTCAGCGTCGGCGGATCCAATGCCATCCGCACTGGTATGGGCAGGCCTCAAAGTCATCATTGACGTACGTCCCTACGGTGGCCTTGAATAAGGAACGAGACTGATGGCGCTGGATAGGGCCTTCATCGCTACCAAGACCTATTTGAAACCATCAAGCGATCTCTCGAGACCTTGAGTGGTCAAATATTGAGGATCACGCAATGGCAAGATCTCTACTCAGGCGACGAACGAATGCAAGAACTATTCTACGAGACGTATATCCACATGATTCGCTTTTGGGCTCGTATCGACAAGGAATGCTCTCGATGTTGTACGTCAGACGGCTTTGCATGCTCACATTTCCGCTTACATGTTGCCAGCCTTTACGTCGCGTATCCGCCGCGCGGCTGCCACATTCAGCACCAGCAAGTTGGACGATATCCTCTCCGATATGCGAACAAGCATTGAGAGAATCGCCGACCAAGCTCAGATAGTCGAAGCGAACCTCAGCAAATCTGAACGTCGAGCTGCGGCAAAAGCACGAGCAGATAGTAGCAAGTTTCAAAAAGACGTACAACTAGAGCAGAAAGCAGCGAAGGAGCACCGCGAGACTCAGAAGGCTATACAAGCGCGTAAGGGAGTCATCTTCCAGCAAAGTCCTTGTTGTCTTACCTCCGAGTTACTTTTGCGCAGTTGCCGAGTTTGATCGGGTTGTCCAATGGTTTAGAGCTGTCGACACACAGATGGAAACCGATTTCCGAAGGCATAAAGATATTCACGAGCGTCGTATTGTGGGGACCTGCGAATGGTTGCGAGAAGATAAAACGTATAATGACTGGAAGGATGGTTCGCGCAGTCCATCCGTGTTGTGGATCTACGCCCCTCCAGGGGCGGGAAAATCTTACCTCTGCTCAACAATTGTTGACTCTTTGCAGTCAGACCCCGATGAGCCCGCCATTGCTTTCCATTTCTATGATTTCCAACAAATGTATTCCGCTGATGACACGCTTCGACTTCTTGGCGACCAACTCCTTCGATATTATTGGGCCCAAACGAAGTCCATTGCCTCCGAACTACTCGCCCTTACCCAGCAAAATCCGTACTGCCAAGAGAATATCTGCGATGTCATTCTGTTCCTAGTCAAAGCCCTTCCAAAAGCCTTCATCCTGCTTGATGGCCTTGATGAAGGTCTCAGCGACTTAGGGTGGGAACGCTCTGGAGTAAAGGTCGTGTTGGACTTCGCGATTCGGCTTGCCAGCGAGTGTCCTGATAAGGTGAGAGTCTGGTGCAGCAGCCAGTATCGCCCTTATTTCAACGAGACCCTCTGCGGATTCACCACCATTAACATCACCGATAACGCTCAACGAGACGTCACACGTTTCCTGCAGGCGGCTATCGACAAGCTCGACCTCGACGTCGGTGATCAAGTTCCTTTCCTCTCGAATCTAGTCTCTCGCGCAAGATTCAATTTCCTGTGGGCAAGCCTAATGATCGAAGATCTGCAGGAACGCGCCACGAGCACAGCTGCAATGCAGGAGATGGTCTACCAAGACCAACTGCCAACGAGCTTAGATGACTACTATCGTGCGATCTTGAATCGCATCCAAGCCCATCACCGGTCAATCGCATGGTATGATATCGAAACAGGTATAGCTTCATTCGGACTAACGTGTTGCGCAAAGCAAAATCTTTAGCATGGTCATGTTTGCCAAACGCCCTCTACGAGTTGAAGACCTCTCGGAAGCTGTAGGAATTCTGCAAGCCAGAGATCCTTCTTCTCTTAGCACGCGAGATCTCCCTCGAGAGAAGATCCTTCTTAACCTATTTGCCCCCCTAATCGAGGTTAAAGAACGGGAGGCACTAGACTCCACCGACAAAATCTGCTACATTTTCCACTCGACAGTCAAGGACTTCATTCTCGCGCAACCTGACGTGCTGTCATCCCCCAGCGACCCATCGGTTGACCTTCGCATCTCGCATTGCGTTCCTGCCACCGCCTGCCTCTTATACCTGTCACAATCTAAATACGCTGGACTACTCACAAGGGACAAAATCTCAGGGGATTGGAGAGACATCAACGGCGATTCCGTGGATGGTGTTGGTCATCGATTCTTATTCTACACTGCAAAGTACTGGGACAAGCATCTGGACGACATCGACGACGCCGCTACATGTGACAACCTGCGCTCCAGGATCACTTCTTTCATACGGTCTGCCAATTTCCGAACGTGTGTGCAGGTATAGAGCTTATGGGTAGACTCCCAATTTGCCGTCTTCAATCTAAGACGGATGGACGGTCGCTCGTACCTTCGCCGAGTCTTCCCCAGTTGGTTTGTGGACGACGACGAGGGTCGCGCTTTGTGGGAAGATTACAGGCGATTCCTCCACGACTGGAAGTATTTTCTTAGCTGCCAGGAGTGCGCTGGCGATTCTAACCACAGATGCAAGGTTCTACCGTGTTTAGGCGATCTCACTAGATGTTGGTGGTCCGCTCTGGGAACATCGAACTTCTTGGCGAAGTTTGAAGGAAGGTTCCGTAGTTTCAGCTTCCAGTCAGAGATTGGTCTTGGGGGTCACGCAATACAAGCTTGGGAAGGCGTCAACGTGGCGCAAAACGAGGTTTTCCGTCTTTCAGCCTGGTAGTTTTTTTCTCTCTTTTAACTCGCCTCTTTGCTCAGTCCTGGATCGTAGCGCGGAAGCTATATCGAACGAGATACCTAAGGAACTGAATTGCGACTATTGGTCATTTGACTCCTCGGAGGCACCTGCTTTGCGATCTCGATACACTATTCACCTCCCCGATAATCACGACTGGAAGATCTACAACAATCCTCCAGACGACCAAAAGCTTTCCAGGGAGATGGCACCGTTCGTGGCCTTCAGTAACGACTTCCAGACTCTTCGCATCGGAACCCAACTATACGCTCGACGAGGAGAGAACTCGTTTGATGCTATCCAAGGTGCAAAAGCGACCAGTACAAAAAGACACCCAGCATACGTAGAAGAATTCGCTAGGCGCGACAACATCGTCATTCTCGCATCTCGATTTAAGCTGAACAATCGCATCTTGGAACCATTCCAGGACGCGGAGAAGATAGCAGATACCGAGGATTCTGAAGATGAATCTGACTCGGATCCAGAGGACGACTATGAATCATGGAGCGAAACTTCTTCTATTCACTCTGGCTCAGATGAAGAACAAGATTGGCACTCTAGCTCCGACTCCGACAGTGACGAATCGGCCGATGCAGCTTATTCTCTTCATGAAGCCAGCAACTCTGAATCAGACGAGGTATACGACGAGGACGAGGACGTTGATGGTGCTCCTTCGGACTTAGAGAGTCTAGACGTCGAGACTGAGGCTATAGTAGGACGGGCTGAGGACGAGGAGGAAGAGTACGCGTGCGACTTAGAAGGAGATGTAGAGGGAGAGAGTGGAGATCAAAAAGTGTTCAGTCATGCTTGGCGAACAAAGTTCCGCAAGTCGAGGTTCCACCACACCTGGGCGTCCATTACAATCGTGGACACGACTGGCACGAACCCTAAAGAACTCTTCAATTTCTCGCGTCCTATTACTTTCAAGATGTACGATTCCCCTCCAGTCATTCACCCATTCCATCCTCTCGCTGTTTGGCCGGTAGGCTGCGGTGACGTTCTCTTCGTCGATTTTGAAAGGGAGTCTCATTTTGTTCGACGCCTCAGGCCATCAACTTACGGGAGTAAGCAGCTAGTGCTCATTCATATTACTTTCCGTTTTGTGACCTCTTTGTCTAGCACGTCAAGTATTCATGAGATGCCGCTTCTCTTCGTGCGGCAAGTATCTCCATATTGTCACGCTCGAGGCGAGGCAGGCATCTTTCTGGGACTACCGTCACGCAGACCGGACTCCAATCAAATTGGCCATAGTGGTCCTTACGTTCTCTCTGTCTTCTCAGAAGCCTTCCCGAGCACCACCACAGCTAATCCACCGGGTACGGGTACATGTTGGTACAACATCTAGCTTGCAAGCGACGAAACTTCCCTTTACCTTCACGTGGCGCGGCGACCAAGTATACGTGACCTGCAGCTCGACTGTTCTTCGCGTTTATCGCGTTCAGTTGTTCGGGTGCAAACCATCCGCTAAGGCAATGTCTAAGCCTGGAAGCAGCGGTGGTCTCGTTAAGCTTCAAGAACCTGTCCTTCGACCCAAGAAGACTATGTTCCTTCCAGAATCGGCGAAGCATGGATTGGTATATTATTCTCCTCCAACGGCGGAGAATGAAATAGGGAAGATCATTGTCTCGGGCGGTTGTCAACTGAGGCTGTGTAAACGGGAGTTGAGCCCAGAGAACATCCTTGACATGCTTTTATTTGATGGGCCAGCGACAATATTCGATTTACGCACAGAACTTCGCCCTGCTGTTGGATGCTACATTCGCGAGCAAGATGACCTAGGTGGGTGGGGGGTCTGCGCCGACGACGTGGAAAACATCGCGGAGACCCGAAATTCGGGAACCTTGTCAAGACGGCTTGAGAAATTCGATCCATCCGACGATTGCGACCGTGAGTGTTCTCTGTCTCGATACGAAACAATCACTCTGACTGAACCTACTTCAGTTGAACCGTATATTTATTAGACAAACATCGAATAGCTACATGTTCTTCCATGCATGGTAACATTGTATTAATGTGCTCTAGTCGGTATTGTATACTCCAAAGTTCAACCTATCGAACTTGTTTCCTGCCCCTCGGCTTCGTCTTTTGATTCATTGAGACCTGTTCCTCGTCTAATAAGCCGACAACAGATATATCATCGAATCGCTCAACCTCCTCTATGGCTAGCTTGTCTTGGGATTCCCATGCTCGCCAGAGTTCGTCGGCGTCTCCATCATCATCTGAAGGATGTCCATGGACAGAGGGCGTGGATAGAGTAGTGCCTGAGTGTCGATTTCCGCCACGAATGATGATGCCCTTGTCCAACAAGCTATCCCTCGACTGGCTTTCTTCGTCTTCCTCGGCAAATTCGAGCGGCGTTGCACCTGATCCAATATCGCCGCCGCGAGGTGAACGTACTCGTTGCTGGAATTGGGTTCTGATGCGACCAATACCTCCGGACATATTATCGCTGATAGATCGTATGGGAATCGCGTTCCTAATGGACTTTGGCCCGGAACGAGGCGCACCGTTGGGTAACATGGGGAGCACTGGGGGAGCACGACCAGATTCTATGCCTGCGCCTAGCGCGGAGGCCAAAGGTTCGTCGAAAGACGAAGACGCCCGGCGAACGTCACGACGAGGAGCGAACCCTTCTACGAAGGACTCGCTGGTTTCGGCCGCAAGCGCGATGGCTTCGACCTCCCTTCTAACCTCAATCTTAGCACCACCGACATCGAAGCGATATCGTCGTATCAACGCATGGTAATCTTCTCCGAGACTCTGGAAGGTAAACTGATGGGAGAGATAGATGGAGCGTGGAATTATCTTAGTAGACAGAGAGTGTATAGATAACTCTGCTTGAGCGAGCCAGCTAGTGACGGAAGGATGAGCGTCGATGAAACACATGACAGACGATCAACACTTACTCGTTTTTGGAGACACGGACATGGGCCTGGTGCGAAGCAAAATCACTGCGAACGGCGAGGGACTTGCGAGCCGGAAGCCTATCAGAATCCCTGCGCAGATTCCATGTAGCGGCTGTGCGCTCCTTGCCTACAAGCTCCACGGAAGCCTCGTTACCAGGACTCGCTGGAGATCTACTAGGCTGTAGATTAGAGATAGTATTGATAGCACCACCGGGCGAAGAGCTGAGCCGCCCGGCTGGTCCGATCTTCGGCAGCGAAATACTCGTAGAACCTAGAATAGGAACTGAGGCGGGGAGGCCACGGAGACCAATGCCCTCATCGAGTGATTTTGTTTCAATGGTGACACGGCGGAGAGATAGCATGCCATCCGCCGGATCGAAAACGAGTATGTCTTGATAGTTCTGTGGGCGGTCTGTTTGTCGAAGGGAACTATAGTCGGATTCGGGGGTAGAGCCCAGAGAGCCAACGTGCGACTGACGCGGAGAGGATACGGGTGCTGGCAAAAGATGGCTCGGGAGAGTGAGTGTCGAAGGCTTGAAAAAAGTGAATACGATGGGCGCTTGATGTTGATCTACCACTAGTGGTTTCTGCGCCCTTAGCCGGACGATGGGATGCACGTCAATAGACAAAGGTTGCTGAGAACTGAGATGAGCATGATGTTCCCGACGGAGTGAATGATCACGCACCAGTTCGACTGTGTTTCTGACAGCTCCTGACAAATGGCTCATTATTTCAGGAGGACCGCCGTACGGGTTGATAGCGAAGAGATGTATTGTCCGTTTCCTCGTACCAATAGCGATCCAACGCTCGTCGTCCGCCCACTCCATCTCCTCTACGATGGCAGTCGTCCTTCCGCGCTTTAGATTGTAAACCTGGAGGGGCGGATCTTGCACAATTGCCAGTTCCCCGCGTGATCCAGCAGTTGAAGGAGATCGACTGCTTCCAGGGGAAGCGGTTGTCATCTGCAAAGACGCTGGGTGTCGACGTTGAGTGGCGCTAGTGGGGGCGTCGGTGGGGGCTTCAGGAGATATCGTGACAGAGCGCCCAATCTTCCCCGACAAACGACGTATAGCCATGCTCTTTGGACGTAGTTTGAAGACCTGCAGAGTCTGTCCGTCTTTGGGAGAGACCAAGACGGAGGTGGCATCGCTGGAAAAGCGAAGGTCTGCGATGGGCTGATGCTTAGACGCGAGGAATTCAGAAATGATGGGAGGTGAATCGTGGCGGGGCGAGGATGGGCGAGAGGAAGGGGAACGTCGAGGCATGGATAATAGCGGCTTGAGGTCGACTACGGTGACGAAGTAGCCTTTCTCTGTAATGCCGCCCCTCGTCACGGGCGCAACATCCTTCGACGAATCCGTTCCTTCACTAGCCGCCGACGAGGAAGAGGCCGTCGAATATCGCCGACCCCTTGCCACACCGTCGCCCGTTCCACTGGCAGCGGGAGCGGATCTTGAAAAGAACTTGCTTGCGAAGCTCCCCACGGTACCACCAAACCGCCCAGGTCCTCCTCCTTCGTTCCCTCCAGCATGGGATTCATTTGAAGTGGCTGCTCTAAGCTGTTCTTCCGCTGCTGCCTTGGCGGCGGAGTAGGCCATGCCACCCAGCGTACGCATCCCGCTCAGCATCGTGCCTCCCACCTTGCTGAGGGCGGTCTGACCCTGCGAGAGGGCCGTTGCGTTGGCGGAAGGAATGGTGGTGGGCTGATTGAGGGGAGACGTCCGGGAAGCGGACCTAGCGCGTCCGGATGGACGCGCGCCTGGATCCATCGCACGCTGAAGAGGGGGAGCCGGGGATGCAAATGCGAGAAGTCGGTTCGAAAGCGCGAAGACGGGGCGGGGAGGTCCGTATTCCGCTGACCTGTCGTCCGTGAATTGAGATAATAATACAGATCCGATCTTGTTGGTGTTTATGTTGGTACTGATATTTGTATTCGACGTATTGTAGAAGGGTATGTTTGCGTTGTCATAAATAGGATGAAGTGGTGACGAGTTGTTGTACAAGTTGGGGGCCGGAGGGGTGGGTGAGGTTGCTAGCTTGTGGGCGAAAGGTGCGAGAGACGATGAAGGAATAGATGATAAGGTTTCCAGCGAAATTGCCGATAAAATATGAAGAGTGGCAGGGTTCACCGTGCTCTGCGTGGACATCAGGGACACGATTTTCCGTCAACGAAGAGCTGGACTTACAAGTACAATATATGATTCATTGGCTTGGAAATGGTCAAGTCCAGGGAATACAAATTTGCGGACGATGCAATGTCTATACAGTGAATATATGATGAATGTTGGCTCGTCTTGAATCGTGGTACTAGCATTCAAAGTTAGTAGATGCCGGTCTCCAAGATGAGGGGCGTACACAATGCCAATGACAGGTCTCTGCCCCTCGCAGACATCCTCTATGGAATTGCCGGGAGAGGGAAGTACAGCCGCGTGAGTCACTCTACCCCACGCCTCTTCGTGTCGCCTCCCATCCTCGCCGCTCAATAGGTCGTTGCTCGTAGTATTAAACACCTCTCGCACAGTGCTAAGGTCCGTGCAGTCCCATATCTGCATCCCGCGAGCGTATCCAAGTAAAAGCAGGAGTCTATAAGGTGGGGTAAGATCATCAAGAATACGAAAGGGAGAGGATCCGCTTACCGATTTCCAGGTCTAACCGTGTCCCACCTAGCCCACAAGACCTCGTCAAAATCTCTGCTTCTCGCAGGCCCAGAACCGATACCGCCAATAGAGCCAGCCGCATCCGATGCGCCGCCCACACTCCTGGACGCACTGATGCCCCCCATCCCGGCGAGAATGCCGCCGACCTTAGCTCCTGCGCCCATGACCATCTCGCCGGCAACTGCGAACCCAGCGCCCCTTCTGCTCCGTGCTCCAATTGGTGATGTCAGCGTTGGGCTAACGCCTTCGCCGGCGTAGGCGTTTGCGGCATAACCGCCGAGACTGGTGCTTCTAGAATGGCCTTGGAGGGCGGTAACGTCGCGCTCGCGTCGGCGATGATTCATATCGTCGTGACCCCGCCCCCAAGCCTGATGCCGACTTTCCCGGTCATCTTGCTCATCTTCTCTGCGGTATCCATAGGACGAGACGATCGTGGTATCAGCGAATGTGGTGTTTGAGACGACGGCCGGAGACGGCGCCGCTTTGTAGCTAGGAGCGTTTGATACACGTATAGTTCGTTGCTTCGAACCTTCGAAGTAAGAGTCGGCCGGCGGTTGATGTCTGCGACGCGTGATAAGTAAGAGGTGTAGAATACCCAAATATAGACTCGCACCGAGGTAAGCTGTCCTCTCGTCTATCTATCACAGGAGCATCCCATAACTTCAGCGATGCGGGTGGCTCTGTAGGCCGCACCTCCTCCGCCGGTTGGGACGACGTCGGATAAGCTTCCGCACCCGGCTGCTGCGTTGCTAGGATGAGAGGTTGCTCCGAAGGCGACGCGAGTCCCCGCTTGGGCTTCTTGCTTTTCTTCTTGGGGGCGGGGGCTGGTTCGCTGGATGGTTCATATGGAGCCAATATTGCGTCGTCGCTGTTAGATGAAAGGGCCTCTGAGATTGGAGGCGGCTCAAGAATTTCGTCCCGAAACGTGTTATCTTGTCGACTGTCAGTATCGTAGCCGAAAGATAAGCTATTCGGGCGTACCATTGAAGCCAATCAAGTCCACCTCCGGTTCTACAGCTCCAGCGTCTTGGAAGTCAATGAAGGGCGGTTCTTCGGATGGTAAAACTGGCAATGGGGGGTCGAATCGAGGCGCAGGCGAAGACTGCGGGGGCGATGGTGCTGGTTCGTAGGCGGCTAACTCTTCATCCAGGACCTTGAGTGGGGATGTGGGACTGTTCATGGGGGATACTCGAGCTGAATTGGAGACCGATACCGATGCTGACGTCCCCGAGTCCGCTGAGGTGTTCGAGCGCTGTTCAGTAGACATGGGGGGAGATAGGTGTTTCTTTGACTTGCTGCGGCGTCCTCCATTTCCCTTTGGTTGCCTGAGCATGAAGTAAACGAAGTGGCTTTGGAAACGTTGCTTTCAGCGAGCAGTTCGCCTGGTACTGGCCTCCCCTGGTTCGAAACGCAACAGCTTTATGATGAACGTAACGTGAAAGGGTTCGAGGTAAAAGGTGGGGTCGTTGCAAGCGAATGCAAGATCCCTTGTTCGTCAATGCAAGGCCCCCTTGAAGGTGAGCTTGCCGTTGTTCTGCGGTGGTAGTGTTTGGGAGCAAGCCGAGTTTGGATGCCCTGGCGCGTTTGAGTCAGGACAGGCGCCTATCTCACCAGCCCCTATGCGAGTCGCCCCACAAACCGTAAACAGCTCTTCCCCATCGTTCTCACCTGTGACAGTGTCCACCGTTCATCCATGATCGAAAATCAAGCATCATGCTCGACATCGCTTCCCCGCAATCACGGAAATTAATAGGAAATGCCTTGAAACTTGATCGATTGATCTTCAAGGTTTCAAGGTTCTTCAGACGAGGCGAGAATGGTCTGGATGAAGCAAGTCATGAGACCGCTAAGAAGCCAAGTCGGCTACTGTCCCAGCCTTCAGAATGACGGTTTCCGGACGGAAAATAAAAGCTGGAGCGAAACGCTGGAGCCGTTGGCGAGAATGAAGGTATATGTGGACCCAGCCTGTACGTACTCCTGCAGACTTACACGATACCACATATTTCTTCTTACACGTTGATCACGGTCGACCCTCTAGTGCGTATTCTCTCGGTAGCTCAAAACCTCAGGGAACTTGCCCGGCGCTTCCTGCCGCTGAAGGAGTCGTAGTTCATCAACGTGAATCGTTCCCAATACCGCAACATGGTGCGCACCCCAAGTACCAACACCTCGAAGTTCGTCCGACCTCCATGAAACATTAACACGCGAAGATTTGGCGTTCGCCAAGTAATAATACAACGAGGCCTAACCGTAAAGTCGCTTTGAGTAGAGCGTAACTTGGATGCACAGCGGGATTGGACATAGGGTTATGATCTGGTACGTCAGATTTGTCTTTATAGTTACCTGAAGCTCGAGGGAGGACATTTGAGCACAAGCCGACAGCACACGCACGATGCAACGCATTTGGGAGTCAGACATGTTCGTTCTCCCAGCCCCCGCCGATGTAATCGATCTGCTGGCAAAAGGCATCTCGGCTCGTCAATGCACGCCTCCGTCGATGATGTATCGTCATGGGATCTTGGGTAAGGACGGGTTGCGGACGTATGAAATGGACCGCACCGTTGATCTCCTCTTCTCTTACTTTGGACATTCTCGTTAATTTGTCTGCGGCTGCATTGCCCCCACTGCGTCTGCCATCGTTTATGCGCATAGATGAGAAGTACGAGTGCTATTCAGTAGATATAACTATGGTTACAGGACTATGTACTGAACACGATAGTCTCTTGGAATATGAGACGGAGTCATGTCCTCCCTCCGAGTCCCCAAGCTACGCTCCAGTGCCTCAAAACGGCTTGGCCATCCAATGCCATCATCTTCACAGCGAGCTTCAAGTGTTATGGCTTGGGGTGTGCATCATGTTGTGGTAATTGGGGTGATGTACGTTCACGCCTGAAGCGGAAGGGGGTGAGAAGGTCCGAGCAAATACTCTGAGGCTTTGAGCCAGCGATATAACGCGCACCAGAGGGTCAATAGGGACAACGGGTAAGAAGACATACGTGATACTCTGTAAGCGTGCATGAGTGTGTATGGGGCAACGACAGGCCGCAGGATCGCTATTCAAGGAATTCATTTATTATCAGACAGTGCGACTGAGCTACATTTGACAGAAAGACCAAACGCTCAACGCTCAACAAAGAAGGTATCCGACAAAAATAAAAGAAGGTTTTTTCGCAAGTCCACTCCCCAGCCCAACTTCGTTGAATATACGTTCACTCGCAGCCCAAAGTCACGGATTCAAGACCCACTCTCCAACCTTCTCTGTCCAGCCCTCCTCTCCTGCCAATAGCTTCTCAAATTCCTCTGCCGAGGGAAGGGCGAGCCGATCCCCAGCCCAATCCCCATGCATCTTGTCTTCCCAAACTGTCAACAGTGGAATTGCATCATCGAGGACATACCGTCCCGCGGCATCCACTGCCCTCACGTACTCTCGTTTCGTATTATTGACCAACACCGAGTCGACGAAGCGATCCGGCGCGCTAACCGAGGGTCCCCATCTGTAGGACTCCAGCACATCAGAGACCTCAACGACGCGGCGCATCTCCAGTCGGGTAATCCGGCGTCGATACAAGTCGGTGACCGAGGCGTGGTTTGAGCGCCAAGATTTGATGTCCCTCTCCGAGTACATCAACTGACTGTCATCGTACAGCCCGAAGGTCTGGTCCTTGAACGCAGCGAGCCGGAGAGAAAGTGAATTGCCGTCGTAGTCTTCGCCAGCTGCTTCATCTGAAACATCGCCGTCTTCCTCGTCTAATTCATCATCCCGGGCACGCTTGATCGCGCGCTTCATAAGGCTGAGTTTCTCCTCGTCGGACAAATACCCCTCGGGGAGGGTACTGGCATAGTCGCCCAGACAGATGATACGACTGTTGCTCCAATCGTCTATGAACGCGGCATGACAGATTTTCTTCCTAATTACTTGCCACCCTATCACGAAAAGGTGCCCGTGCGTCAGGCCGAATACAAGTGCCTCCTTGATGCTCAACGGAGTAAATATCTGGGCAATGAGTTCGATGGGGAGCTGTCCCAATTGCCCGAGAGCAGCCCGGTCTGCTACGCCCGGCGCGTCGTAGCTAGTCAGCCGGGAGTCAAAGGATTAGAACGTATCGCAATGAGGCCTGAGGGGGCGCAAGGCTTACCTGAAAATTTCTTTGAATGCCTTCTCGAGCGTGATCAACGGGGGTCGAGTCGCCAAAAGCAGGGCAGCACAATGCCCGTCGAATTCTCCAAATTTTCCACTTCCTGCAGTTTGGTCCGTGTCTATATTGATGCTATTATGGATAGATTAGTGACTGGACGACCGTGCATTGAACGTGCGTACAATTTGAAGTATTGACCCATGAGTCAGAAGAATAGGAGCCGAAGAGACCAACATTGCGCTTATTTACTGCCACCTCTTCCCACAATTACGCAGCTACTGCTGAATCACTCCTAAGCTCATAGGAGCTGAAGAAACAGTGCAACAAACGTCTCAGTTCACGGTCAATGTACTATCATATAATCACCCGTTCAATGTCGAGTGTAGCCCTACAATTGAGCTCCAAGATCTCCAGTTCTTTGACTATTCTATACTCTCTACAGGGTCCGTGATACAGTTCTGTGCTGGGTATAATGAGGAGTACCTTCGGTCAACGGAGAGGGTGTCGGACAATGAGTGAGAATCACTTACAGTGCCATTCATGAATGCTGCAAAGAGACGACCGAGACTCGACTTCGAGATTCACGGGCCAAGATCCAAGACTATTCACCATTGGGTATAAGTTGCGCCTTGCAGACTTGCATGTGGGCCCGAGTCCGGAAGACGCAAGTGGTTTCCATGAAGATGACTTGCTCTCCCTCGCGTTCAGTCTCCTTCTGCTCCACTCCTCAAGAATTTGGGATGAGCTCCTACGTACTCCGTCGTAGGCCAGTGATCCCGGGCAAGATCCAAGATATCAAGATCCAAGAAGGTGTGTCCGATGTTTCTTTTTCCTAATGTCTTGACTTCGTTTTCCTTGTTTTCTGTTCCGCGGTGGCCTCTCTCCTTCTCTCCCTTCTAAATCTCCCATTCCAAGAAGTAGCTGCCAAAGATCGTTCTCGAGGTGCGCTTATTGCGAGGTTAAGGTCCCATCGGCTTCATTCCTCGATGCCTAATTCATCCTCAAAGAACATCAGCGTACAGAAAATAAGAACCAAGACGAAGCGAAGCGCACCGTGACCGAGAGCTGCAGCGTCACCGTCCACGTCGAACCCGCAGGATCGTTCGTCTATCATCCCAAGTTCCAGCGAGCGCAACGATTCATGTTGAAGATCAAGATCAGATGCCCAGGTTCTCAGTACATATCCTCGCAATAGTGATATATGAGTACGCACCGCGGTCGCCACCGTTCTCGTGTCCTGCACGGCCCTTGGGACTTGCAGTTGGACGATGAGAGGGTCTGGGAGTGGAACTGGTGCTCCTTGCGTCTGCTGCGCGACGCTTTGTTGTTCTTGTATCGGTGGTGGTGGTGGTAAAGCCATGCCCGAAGACACGCCACCCTGCCCATCCTCATCTACCTATGCGATCTCAGCGTTCGACATTCAGGATATAGAAATGCCAACGCCGGCTTCCATACCATTGTCATCGATGTCATCGTCGTCACCGATGGTGCTGACGTTGCTGCTGCCGCTGGTATCACCGTCGTCGCTGGCGTTGTGGCC
This sequence comes from Sanguinoderma rugosum, assembly GCA_017499575.1. Lineage (NCBI taxonomy): Eukaryota > Fungi > Basidiomycota > Agaricomycetes > Polyporales > Polyporaceae > Sanguinoderma > Sanguinoderma rugosum. The sequence continues at coordinate 4,277,995 of VTPW01000003.1, read as the reverse complement.
GCGGCGATTGTGGTGATGGTTGCAATTGAACCACCTACTACCCCCCATCGCCGGTGGCGCGCAGCAGCAGGGCGCACGTAGGGGTGGAAGCGGTACCGAGGGCGATGAGCAGGCACTCGGCGCTCTACAGGCATCTTCAAAGCACCTCGTATCCTTTCTTATATTTCTCTTGGAGTTTCTGTGCTGTTGGGTCTTTTTTGTGATTTTGGGGGCTTTTTGCGCGTTTTTTTGGAGTGGGATAGGAGGACAGGAGGGCGCAGAGAGGTGGGAGCGCTGAGGGCGAGAAGACGGGGCTTTGTGGCTTTATAGTGACTAGGCTAGTCGTGAGGGTACTGCCGACGAGCCTTGGAATCTAGGGATTTTCCATAACTTTATTCCTCACAGACGTGATGTGATTTTATTGGAGGGGCTCCTGCGTACTGACGGACGGGCAATTGGAGTTTCTATATGTGGGACCGTGTGGGAGGTTTGGGCCGTGGAGATTAGAGCACTGGAGGGGTGGCTCGGTGATGTAGATATAATCTACGGTAAATTTTCGTACGCATGCATGTATGGATGAGAATAAAGATGCCAGGACCACAATCGCATAATTGTCGTACTGAAAGCCGTACTGAAGGTATGTAGGTCGGTATCTTAGTAGTACAGTATACTCATATATGGAAGGTTGGGGAAAAGGACACGAAATCAAAAGCGAGCATAGCTTAATGCAGCGAGTCAGCGAATAGCAAGTCCGTGTGGAAGTAGGGAAAGTGCACTGTGGTTCTAGCATTCGACATAGGTTTGGAGGTGAAAGGGACACAACTTCGCCAAAAGCCAACCATAACAACTCCATCGCAATCGTGGATTGGAGGGGCAAAAGCTGTAAAGACTAGGCTTTCTGATCACGCTGTCATCGGGGAGAAGATCATGGTACATCTGGAAAGGAAGCTGGACGGCGCATGGGCGCGTCCCTCACGCATACAAAACTCACTGGGACAAGATCTTGTATAACGTCAGTACTTCAGCTCGCCACAGTGATCAAGGGAGACCCACCTCACCTGATCCTTTCAGGTAGGCAGCTACCGTATGATGATAGTCACTTTCGACTAGAAATAGAGCGGGAGGACGAGCCCATCAAGTCTGTAGAGCCATGATCATGGTTCGAATGAGTAAAAGGGCGAAAAACGTGAATGGCATACCTACCGCTGACTTTGTTGACAGGGAGGAGATCGTGCTACATCGGGCGACGACGATGGATGACGGATGTGCGGGTTTCGTATGCAGAGGATATTCACTGGGGACAAGACAAAGACGTACTCACCAGATACTTGGAGATGGACGGAAGCTACAGTATATCGCCCACCTCCGATTTGACGACCTTGAACCAGGGCGTGAGGTAGAAACGTCTCCCAAAACAGAGGCCATTTGGTACTCGTAGCAGTACTGGTGGCGTCAGTTTCCGTTGAGATTCTTGCCAAATTCTGTCAAGAATCTCATTGTACGACTGCAGGTGGCTTACAGCTCGGATGGAGAGATGAAGGATCGTGAGACCATTAGCGCTGAGAGGGACGCATGCAATAACGAGTGAGCTGATACTATCTGCCAAAGGCTGGGGATGACATATCATGAAAGGTTTGAGTTGGCGACTCGGCTTGATGACCGTTTCGTGGCCTTGATGTTGACAGATATCCAGGTATGTGTAGCTAGAAATGCTTCGTCGTTCCCCAACACCTTCACCCCATTGCAAACGGCCACGTCCCTCAATGGCGTTTTCGTGCACCCTCATCTAGATCCTCGCACAACGAAGCTTACCTTGGGGACGAAGCCGCCGTATCCATGAGGTAGAGACAAAAACTATCCAGGAGATAGTGTCTCGATAAAAGAACCTTGGGTGACGCCCCGGTCACGACGTGACGCGCGATGCATCCTTTATCACCGTGTTTGACAGCGGACCCACGCTCGAGCGTATGCATCTCGTCTGAGAATAGCGACTAGCTCGCTGCGCGCCTCGAAGCCATCTTCTCTGTCGGCGCTAGTGGTAGTGAGCGCCTCGAAGCCATCTTCTCTGTCGGCGCTAGTGGTAGTGAGCGCCGCTGTTGATGGACCCGTGCATTATGGACGTTGCAGACAGCATAGGCGCATGCGAACCTCAGTCTGAGCCGTTTCTACCCCAGAAAGGGCTTTCCCGCCCCATGAAGTGCGGATATTTCGGTGGTCGTAATGTCCATAAATGTGCAGTTAGCATATCTGAGTCTATACAAATCCACGGTGTATCTACACGAAGGGCGATACAAGATCCTAGACACCGCATCTCGAGCAATTTGGTGAACAGCAGAGGTGGTGAAAGAACCAAGGCCTCTGTACGTGGAAACTCGTTAGGAACCGACAGGAAACGACGCGCATCAAGACGGCTTACTTATCCGGGTTGTGGTCCAGGGAGAATCTCTCCAATTGTCCGTTATCCTGTTGAGTAACTGCGCTCGACGCTCGAAAACACAAATCTCGCCACTTCAACTGACGGCGGCGGCATCTAACAACTTCTGCTAGGCGCAATCGTGGGTGGGCGCTGGGGCACCAGTATACGGTAACCAAGAATGGGACTCAAAGGAGCTGTCAGAGCAATACGGAAGGATGTATCTTGCATATTGCGTAACGGGCCACGGAGTTTGGCCTCCCAAGGGATTTGAGTCAGACCGGGGAGTCACCTTATCTGATGACGGAGGGTTCTTGGGGCTCACATCGTGGGACCACACCGTGAGCCACACCTTGAAGTCGAGCGAGTCGTTGCGCTGAAGAGGTGACGTTAGCGGGCGAGGTGCAGCTCCGAAGCTATCGTACCTCAGCCGTGTGGACACGGCTACGTGCCCAAAAAGGGACAGGGAGTCGACTCCCTGGCTTTCGTTGTTTCAGATTTTGAGAGCAAGGCCATGGGAGGAGCCGTCTACGTTCTACCCCGACTCTGTAGCCGCAGTATCGTGGCATGAGCTGCTACAATCTGCCTTAGAGGGCACGATGAATCATCCTGTCGATGCGAAGGCGAACGAAGAGGGAAGGAATGCAAACGACAAGCGTATTGGTGTGCTGGAATGTGGGGAATGGGGATTTGGAATTTGGAATGGAGGAAAGGGAAGGGCCAAGGGCTAACGAAGACGAGCACTCACGCGAGCAAGTAGTTCAACCCAACGCCGCCAGACAGATTCAAGCCGATCTGATATTGATGCCATCTAGGCGTCACCTGTGAGTCCATTGGCACGCTCAGCACTTGCAGAAGGACAGATAACCCCCGATTTGTGTTGCGAGCGAGGTTCCCACTGTAAGAGAATAAATCAGTATCCAGAACGTAGGCGCATACGCGACCGAGTAGAAGATAGACCACGTAGCAATCGCATACGATGTGTTTTCCTTCAAGGAATGCGGGCATTGTAAGGTGGCAAGGCAAGCTGCCTCTGCAAAGGGGAAAGCACCAGGGATATAACTCACATATACACAATGACTGTCTAGCAATCGCGACCATATACACCTGGAGAACAACTTCTGCTTAATCCGACGCACCCGGTCGAGGATATTCTACCATCTTTTCCTCTTGAGTATAGAAAGGCCAAATATTATCTTGGCTTGGCCATTATTCTGGGAGAGAAAGGCAGAGGAGGTACGGCGGTCCCAGAGGACTCGAGATTTACACTACGACTGGGCTTGTTGAAGAAGGATGAGGAGACACACGATCACGGGGACCCCTATATCTCGCCGAAAACAGGCGACTAGCTTGAGCTCATACCCTTCGATGTTCTCATCACGCACCGCCGATTCAGCTTTCCTGCATGTCATGTATTTGGGATCCTATACCATCCACTTCGACACGTTCTAAAGCAAAAATTGAGGATACACCACGATCACTACGCGACCATTCGCGGCTTCCACCATATCGGCGATGATCGCGGCGAATCAAACTCGATGGTGAGTAGCTTGGGCAGCATTCTAAGGAGCTGTCAACTTGACTGTCTCCCAGTATCCTCCATCGACGATAAACTATCCAACTTTCCTTATCATCGTCTCTAGCTGTTGTTCGGGGTGATAGATACACCACCATCAGCGATATTCTCCTCGCGAAAATATTGTATTCCTACCACCCAGAATCTCTATACAGCTTAGTGATTGTCAAAGTTTACCGTTTATATCGAGACAACAACAGTTCTACAGGCCGTATCGTTCCTCCGGGTTCCATCGAGTTACCACGTGGATCCAGGTGCAGTACGCCAATAATCTCATCCTTTCCGTTGCTTTCTCCCGTAGCCATCATAGAGACAGGCGGCTGTCAATGTTTCTTTTGTACTTGCCCTTCTCCACGGGCAGACCCTTAATTTACTTCCTATCGGCACCGTGGCACGCTAGCCCTCGCTTATGTCCTTCACGATTCTCTCATGGCAGCCGCTTTCGTACTATCTTTGCGCCGAATTGAGCATCTGTAGAAGCTCTGCTGTGATTAGCATGCCGTGTGTTTCCGTGTTTGTTATATTTCGTCAGCTCTCCGGTGGTGTAGGGTATACTATAGAGACACGAACTCTTACGCCGACACGTATCAATAATGTCGGTGGTTCCGCTGTTGGTCAGACTGAAGGACGTATACTCGGTAATAAATATTGTATGGTATAGTCGAACTACGGAAGTGCGACAAGTGTACGACACAACTACAATAATATATCCGCATTCCACACATGTACTTTGCCTCCGAATGACCCGTCACAATCCGCTTCCCATCAAAAGAAAAAGCAGTAGACAATACCCATTCTCCGACGTCGTAGATTGCCAATACCTCCCAGAAGATACATCCCACCGCCGCTTGGTTGTTAGGGCACGTGTGACGCTCTGTGACCCGTCAGCGCTTCTTTTCAACCACAACCACAACCTCAACCTCAACGCCATGCAAGACGAGCACCGATGAGTCCTACGTCTTCAGAGTCCACTGGTATCGGGTTGTCATAGGTCCCACCAGGCGACTTCGCTACTTCGAAACCAACACATCGCCTTCATTGTGTTTCGGAGGTGTCAAGGCAGCTTTTGAACGCATCTATGGCTCGCTTACCTTCTCTCCCCGGCGCCAATCGATATGAGAATATCAGCACGTCTACGATCTCCTCATATTTAGTGACTGGTTATTATTAGCGAACACGCCGGCATCGAAGGGTTAAAGTCGAAAGGTTCATATAAAGCTAAGAAATTATATGTTGTTCGTTTGGCTTCCTTCCGTTTCGACTCCATCTGATTCCATCTTTGCAGCCCGTCGCCCTTAATAGTGCCTTAGGACGAATCAGCCGGTCCCCCCCAGAATTATGTGACATCTTGTCCACCTGCTGCAACCATACCTCGTAACTTGTGCTATGCGTCTCCTTGTCAACGTCAAGGCATCCCCAAATACCCCAATTCGACGTCTTATCGCTGCCAGCTACTCAAGCACGACCTCTCCATGCTTATCACCCTCGCGCATCGTGCAAACCGGCTACGTGCTTCACTCGTGGCGCTGCTGCGTCCCTCGAGTAGAGCGCAGCGGAAACCGATCTCAAGTAACGCACGACTTCCTGAGAGACGAGTCTGCTCATCTCCCTCCGAACACGCACCCTTATTAACAGTCGTCCTCATGGAAGCCTTTGCTGAGTAGCATTGATGATACTCAGACCCCAGGCCCGGAGATGCGCTGCTGTCCTCTCTGGGAGATGCCCTCCGTCGTACGTTCTCGTGAAGCGAAGCAAACGTCGACGCGCAACCCGTCCCTCCAGGATACTCCTTACTCTCCTATCACTTACCCCCTTTTGCAAACTGTAAGGCGTTTTGATCTTTCGCCCTTACTCAGACCGCGCACCAAGACTGCGACTTCAACTTCGACAGTTAGAGCCCAGACTCCCGCGATTCAATTACCAGAACCCACTGGCATGGTACTCCCTTCGGCGGGTTCGAGCTGTATCCCGTACATTCAAAGACTTCACCCTGGTGCATGGTTGAAGTCGTAAAGCGTAACACCAGTACACACTCCTTCGTGCTGCATCCGCCACGGAACCGTACATGCAAGTACACCTCGTCGTTGTGTATGCTTCTCTGAATCGTGAATCACATCGGGAGTTCACAATTTCCTCTTCTCTCCCCACCTTCACTCGTCGCCTCCGAGCCCTCCGATCCGGACATCCCAGACTGCGGCTCGCCATCCCTCAAACCCCTCCTCCGCTTCACAGACTCCCACCGCCCAAAGATACTGGCGCACGTTTGGCGTACACGTACGAACTACCTATGTTATGTTACCCCGCATGCCACGTTCCACGATACAAGAGCCGCGGCGATGAATCGATTGGTCAACCTCTCTGCGCCTCCTCCGCACCGCACCCTTGGTGCCTACCCGCGAAAGGACCCACAACACCCGGAGCGTACATATTTCCCGCGCGTACCGCGGTGCACACTCGTACGAGACTTGCGCAGGCGGGAGTGACACGCGGGCCCGAGAGCCTATCTACCACGAGTGCGCGAAAGAGGTGTCGCACCGCACCGCACCGCATGCCTCGTGTCCACGGGGTGCAGTCCTCGTACGATCAAGATCCGCTGCTCGTACAGCACGTTCTGCACAGCTGGCGTGAGGCCAACGCAGCACAGAACGCCCGCCTCGTGAGGGCGCGAACAGAGTGTACCGCGCTGCATGCAGCGTTCCTGTGGGGTGCAGTTGTTGCTGTGAGGGGAGATGGGGTGCTTCGTGGACTGCGGCTGAGAAGCGGCGAGTGCATGGCAAAAAGGATGACGAGGACGAGGACGCGGACGGGGAAGCAGCAGCGGGACACGTCACACCAGCAGAGCCGGATATCGTGGACCGCTCCTCGTACCGCGCGCGCCGTCCGCCCTTTATGTTCGCAGATGGGCGAACAGCGCACATCCAGATTCCGCAGAGACGGCTGCATACCCTGGTCCCTGGTCCCAGTGGTCGTAGTATCTCTGCTCACGACGTGCACAGAGACCCGCTCTCCACTTTGGCCAACCCCGTATCGTCCCCGTGTCTGCATACATATACAAACCCCTCCTGCCAGCCTCAGCGAACCATGGCCCATGCAAACTGTGTCTCCACTCATCTCATCTCCTAGCGCTTACCATCTCCACCTCCTCTACACCTCCTATCGGACGGGCGAAGAACGCGCTAGCTTCAATCTTTGCTCAGACTGCCCTTCTACGTATCTTACGCCGCACCGTCGTCGCGCCGTTACTGCCGACCAGCGTTGACTACCACCGCGTTTTCCCGCTCATCCGTTTACGCTATTTACGGACCCTCATCCATGTTTCATACGCGCGGACAAACGTGCAAGTAGGACACGATACCCCATCCTCTTCTACTTTTCGACCAAACAAAGGAACGACTTGGTATACTACAGCACCGATGACAGCATGGTATACCACCGCCGCACACCCACGCGTTCTGAACTACGAGGGGACGCAGGGTGTATAGGGTGGGAGACGGATACCGTTCTTCACGAATCGGGGAGAGTGGAGTGTGCAGTCTGCGTGCGTCGCGGGTGGTGCTGCGTACCTCGGGCGTAGCGGGCCGTTGGCGGGGTGGAACGCGGTCCAATATCGTCGAATTTTGCGCTCGCGGAGAGAAGATCGGGGACTGGCAATGGATACTAGGTACTAGGGATATTCGGGTGCGGATTGGGCAGTGCGTCCCAAAAGGCACCGTGATTGATGAGGGACGGCGGAGCTGACGAAGGCGCGGGAGAGACGACGCCAGCGAGTTCCCCGCCGCATCTGCGTGCCATGATCCGCGGCCGGCGGGTGCTGAACTCGGAGGCCGTAGATGTAGGTGATGCGAAGTACTGCCAGTGGGCGGCTGCATTTGGTCGGGATTCCCGAGGGTGACGTCTGCACGTCTTCTGATATGTATGGTTACTCAGAAAATATCAGCACTCGTGGGGAGGCATTAAATAAACATGCGAACTGGGAGAGTCGAATAGATGCACGGCCCGAAAGGAGTGGGTATTTCCGTAGGGAGGGCCGCGGGAAGTAGGAGGGGAGACATTGCGAAAACGTAAGCACTGTAAGGGTGGAACCCTTCCGTTCCGTGTATTCCGGTTTCTCCTATCTCCTATCGACTCCTATCCGACTCCTCGGACTCGCTCGCACATGACTCGGACGTTACGGACCCGCATCAGGACACACGTGATAACGGATCAAACATCTCGGACCGACGTTTCGTATCTCTCTTGTTTCGGACTCTAATACTTTGATTATCTTATCCCCATTACTCGTTCTTCGTACCTTTCGTCTCGGATCTTTCATACATTTGATTATCACTTAGCTACAAATACTCCTGTACTCGCAGTTAGTAAAATTAAGCTTGCTTTCCCCCCCACATCGAGTCAGAATCTAAGAAGTCCGAAGCTTTCTCCTCTTCTGTTGTCAGAGTTCGCCGTTGTCCGAGTCCGAGTCCGATCCGAAGCCAGTTTCTCCTGCCGTCCTTATTCATTCTCCTGCCGTCCTCATCGTACTATCCGAAGCCGAGTTATCTGTTCGCGTCCGAGCGTATCCGAAGCCATCCGAAGCATCCGAAGCATCCGAAGTTTCTTATTCACTTGTTCCCACTCTCGGACTCATCGTTCTCACACTTAGTTCACTCGGGTGTCACACGGACTTGTCCTGCCGGAGGCGGACCCTCGCATTTTCATTAGACTATTTACTAGTCTACACGTACATTCACTACTACATTCTGGAGCCCACCGCGAGGGTCTAAAGTTCAAGACACCCCCCCCGTTTCACCGTCACCTAATCTACCTCTTCCGTCATTGAATTCGAATTCCCTCCCGATCCTCTCCACGACATCTTTCCGGAAGGTCCGACGCAGCGGGCTATCAACTTCCTCTTCGAGAAGACATCCGCATATTTCCCGTTCAAAATAGTCCGCTCTTGGGTTCCCGATCCGGACACCGTCGTTTGGCAGTTCGCACTTACCGGACGCCCAGAATCCGAACATCCGAGTATCCTATCACGCCCTAATCCTCCGTCACTCCGACACAGCCTGTTCTATAATCCAGCAGCAGCCTTTCACCGAACCACTCCGGAGTCAAACGACACTACGTCCGGGACACCGTCTTCACTCACCGACTCATCCGAAAACCTTCCGCCCACTTCTACCCCTTCCCCTATTCCTCCTCCTACGATGGCCACAACTATGCCCGTCCGCGGTCACCATACCGCCCCGAAGTTCAATGGAAAGCCCGAAGGACTCCATCGCTTCTTCTCCGAAGTGGAGTACCTCGCTGCCCGTGCTCAGGTCGAAGGCCGGGATCTCATCCGAGCTACAATCGGATATCTCGACGACTCCGACTGGGAGATCTGGCGCAGCAGTGGCGATGCAGCCGACGGAGACGACTGGGAAGCTTTCAAGACGTGTATCGGGAAGCTCTACCCCGGATCGGATAACGAACGACGATGGCGTCCGTCCGATCTCTCCACAATCGCTGCTCTCCAGTCCCAGACCCCGATGCTCACAAAGGACGATCTCGGAGTCTATCACAGAAAGTTCCTCGTCCCTGCCAACTGGCTTCTCTCCAAAAATAGCGTCTCCACCCAGGATGTCGGACGCGACTATCTCGCAGGGTTCGATCCGAGCACCCGTCAAAAGATCAAGGACAGATTGGCGATGGTCCACATGCAGCATCATCCGGACGATCCTTACACGATCACGGAGATCTATACGGAAGCGAACTTCATTCTCGGGACTTCGACTCCGGCGACTCTCACTACCTCTCCGACATCTCCGACTGTGAGTCCGACGGCTCCGGCTCCGGTCAAAACCGAATCCGCTGACATCCGTGCCCTGCAAGCTATGATGCAGCAGTTCATGACGATTCAGCAATCACATCCGCAGTATCCTCCTCCCCCTCCGCAATATCCGTATAATCCGAACTCATTCTATCCGTATCCTCCGCCTCCGACCGCCCAAGCATACGCTTATCAGCCCGTCCCTCCCCAACAAAACTATCAGTATCCGTCTCAGCCACCTCAGCCTTCCCAAACTCAGCAATCACGTCCTCCTCCTCCTCCGGCGCCACAAGGGACTGATCCGAGACCTCCCCGGAAGTGCCACTTCTGTCATTCCCTCTACCACACGATGGGTTCGTGTCCGGATGCTGTCCGATACGAACGGAACGGATGGATCGGCCGGAACGAAGAAGGCCGATGGATGGTGCTCCCGAGCAGAGAGACTATCAATCGTTCCTTCCCCGGAGACTCGTTCAAAGATCAGGTCGACAACTGGATGAGAGCGAACAACAGACCTCAGGATCGCGATGCGCCTCCTCACCAGACCGTCACTCCCACTGCCACGAGTTCCGGAGTAGCGTCCGCGAACATGGTTGAAGTTAGCACCTTCCACTATACCGAGTCCGACGAGTCCGAGTCTCGGGCCTTCATCGAGGAGCTTCCGAGCCCGTTCGATCTGGAGGAAGAAGAGAAAGAGGAGATCTTCTTGCAGGTTCTCATGCAGCGAATGCCCGAAGTCGCGAAGAAGTACACTTCAGCTCAGAAGAAGAAGGACGTCCGTTTCTCCGAGCCGCTCGAAACGACCCCGAGCACTCCGGCGAAGACTCCGTCCGAAGCACCCCTTCCTCCTCCGATTCCGGTTCCCTTCCCTTCCACTTCAGCCCGATCCCAACTAGCCGAAGCCATCGAGACCGGCCGCACGACATACCGTCCGAACTATCGGGTTCAGTCGAACATCGAGAATCCGAAGGTAGCCTCGGATGTCCTGGAGCGTGCCCTCAACACCACACTCACTATCACGCAACGGGAACTCTTCGCACTCTCGTTCGATGCTCGGAAAGGACTTCGGGATCTCATTTCGTCAAAGCGGGTCTCTACGGAATCCAACTACGCATCCGTGAACATGGCCGCGTGCTACGATGATCCCGAGGACGTTGTGGAAGTTCTGATGTCCGCAACCCGCGATCCGAACAAGGAATGCATTGTCGCAGCTCCGACCCAGTCACTCCGGATCATCCGGCCTATCTTCAACGATCGGTACGAGGTCGAATGCATCCTGGACACCGGGTCCCAGATTATCGCCATGCGCCGCGACGTCTTCGACAATCTCGGACTGCTCATCGACATCGACAAGTTCATCACCATGGAATCCGCGAACCTATCCTCGAATCAGACCATCGGACTCGCGCACAACGTGAAGATGTCTCTCGGACCCGTCGATCTCTACGTCCAGGCTCAGATCGTGAACGACGCCCCTTACGAAGTACTTCTCGGACGCCCCTTCTTCTGTCTCACATCCGCCGTCACCCGCGACTACCCCGATGGTCGTTAGGACTTGACCATACACGATCCGAATTCCAGCCGCCGTTTCCTCATCCCCACTTTCAAAAGAGTTCACCGTTCCCGAGAACCTAAGGAGCATTTTTAGATGCCGTCGAGGAACCCGCGTGGCGAGACGAATCCTTTATACCCCCGTTCTACTCCTCTCTTATGATCACACTGTCCGATTCCGTTCCTCCCTCCGTTCCGTTCCGCTGCATTACTTATCCGAAAACACTTTTATATGATACATCTCCTTCCGTGTCCGATCCATCACTTCCTCTTCTGTCTGTCCCCCCTTCCATGAACCGAAAAAGTACATATAATGTTCCGCATGACTCCGTACCCGATCCGATGACTCCGATGTATACTTGTGAACCCGCGCCCGTACCTAATACTCATTCTTCTCGCACGTATGACGATTTGCCCGATGCGCAACGGATCTCTACAGGTCTTGTTGATATCATCGAAGATGGCATTATTCGGAGTGCTTCTTATTTTGATATTCCCCTTTCCACCACTACTTCCTACTCTACCTTTACATCTTGGTTTACCCCTTCCGACTCCGACGCCCCTCCTCCCCCGTCCGATGACTCCGCTTCGACCCCGACCGCAGAAGTCTTCGCAGCAACTGCCCGGATGCCGACATACGGAAAGAAGCCCTACCGGAAGGTCGCCAATCGCACAGTCCCTGTCTCCACCACCCTTCCCGAACAGTATCGCATTGTTCGACGCGAACCACCTGACATCTTAGCCGACCTTCTACCCCTTCCGACTCAACCACCCGACTTCACTCCGGGGCTCCGGTACACACAGGAACGCGCTGACAAGCAGGCTGTCGACCCGGATAACTGGCTTTCTCCCGAGGAAATCAAGCTGGCGCACTGGTTCATCCGGACTGACGAGGACGCCTTCGCATGGTCCGAGGATGAACGAGGCAAGTTCTCTGACGAATGGTTTGATCCTGTAGTGATGCCTACTATCGAGCACGTTCCCTGGGCACTCCGGAACATTCCCATTCCTCCGGGCATTTACGACGAGGTCGTCCGTGTCATCCGAGACAAAATCAAGTCCGGAGTCTACGAGGAGTCCAGTTCTTCTTACCGGTCTCGCTGGTTCTGCGTTCTCAAGAAGGATGGGAAGTCTCTCCGTCTGGTCCACGATCTTCAGCCTCTCAATGCTGCTACTATCAAGGACGCCTCTATTCCGCCTCGGGTCGAGACTTATGCCGAAACCTTCGGAGGCCGATCTTGCTACGGTATCTACGACTTGTTCGTCGGGTTCGACCAACGGAAGCTCTCGGAAAGCTCGCGCGATCTCACAACATTCCAGACACCTCTCGGAGCCAAGCGTCTCACTGTCATTCCTATGGGATTCACCAACTCCGTTCAGATTCAGCATGGCGACCTCACCTTCATCATGCGCGACGAAATTCCCCACGTCACTGATCCGTACATCGACGATTGCCCTGTCAAGGGTCCGCGCACTCGCTATGAACAACCCGACGGTTCCTATGAGACCCTCCCCGATAATCCGAACATCCGACGCTTCGTTTATGAACATATCGCAAACATGCATCGGATTGCTCACCGGATGAAGAAGTTTGGTGGAACGTTCTCCGGAGTCAAGCTACGTATTTGTGTTCAGCGCGCATCTATTGTCGGACACATGTGCACTTACGAGGGTAGAGAACCCGACGATGACAGGGTCCAAAAGATTCGCGATTGGCCCGTGCCCGAGAACGTCACCGACGTCCGGGGTTTCCTGGGTACCATCGGAGTCATGCGTATCTTCATCCGAGACTTTGCGAAGCATGCTAAACCACTTGTGCAGTTGACCAAGAAGGACGTTGAGTTTGTCATGGGTCCGGACGAACTTGCGGCCATCGACACTTTGAAGAACCTCGCCATCACTTCCCCAGCACTCCGAGCTATCGACCATTCATCCGATCGCGAAGTCATACTGGCCGTCGACTCTTCCACCGTTGCCGTTGGATTCATTCTCTCCCAGATGGGCGCCGACAACAAACGCTATCCGTCCCGTTTCGGGTCTATCACTTGGAACGACCGCGAATCCCGCTATTCCCAATCCAAAATCGAGCTCTACGGACTCTTCCGGGCCCTTCAGGCCACGAAGCTTTGGCTCATCGGAGCTCGCAATCTCACTGTCGAAGTCGACGCAAAATATATCAAAGGTATGATCAACAATCCCGACATCGTTCCGAACGCTGCGATGAACCGCTGGATCGCCGCCATCCTTACATTTTCCTTCAAACTCAAACACGTTCCCGCTCGGGATCACACTCCGGCCGACGGCCTTTCACGACGAAGAAGAGCCGAAGAAGACCCGGTACTTGTAGAAGATGTTGAGGGTTGGATAGACGAAGCTTGTGGTTTTACTTTACAGGTTCACTCGGACGGTGATGCCTCCGTCTCTCGGGTTGCTCAAAACCGTTTTCGGGGTCATCTCGGATCCCTCGTCCGCACCTTCATCTATGACGAAGACTCTGCTGGATTCCACGACTCCGATGACTCCGACGACATTCCCCGGACTCCGAAGGCCGCGGATAAAGACACACGGATGCTGGAGATAGAAACTTTCCTCCGGACTAGCAAAGCACCCGTCGGACTCACTGAACCCGCCATGCGCAACTTTGTCCGACAAGCGCTCAACTTTTTCTACCGCGACGGCAAGCTCTGGCGCAAGGATAACCATGGGAAGCATAAGGTCTACATCAATCCGGGCCGCCGACTCTATCTTATCCGGGCTGCTCACGACTCTCTCGGACACAAGGGTATCTTCGTCATCCGGACTCGCCTCCTTGAACGATTCTGGTGGCCCTTCCTCGACCAAGACGTCCGCTGGTTCGTTAAGACTTGTCACCAGTGTCAGATCCGCTCCAGTTTCAAACTACACATTCCGCCAACCCCGACGATTCCCCTTTCCCTTTTCCGCCGTGTCCACATCGACTGCATGGTAATGCCTTCCGTCAACAAATTCAACAAAATCGTCCACGCTCGGTGTGCTCTTACTTCGTATCCGGAGTGGCGTGCACTTCACCGGGAGACCGCGGAGACACTGGGCTTGTTTATTTTCCAGGAGATTCTATGCCGCTGGGGCGCCATTGAAGAACTTGTGACGGATAACGGTACCCCGTTTGTGAAGGCAGTCGAATATCTCGCAGAGAAGTATGGCATCCGACACATCCGAATCTCTCCGTACAACTCCCAAGCCAACGGACTCGTCGAGCGCAGACACCGGGACGTTCGGGGTTCACTCCTGAAGACTGCGGATGGCAATGAGAAGAAATGGGTTGAAGTCGCACCATCCGTCTTCTGGGCCGAGCGTGTCACCATCTCCAAAACCTCCGGAATGTCTCCTTACTACATGGTACATGGCATCGAGCCTCTCTTCCCGTTCGACCTCCACGAAGCCACCTATCTCGCCCCTCCTCCCGATACCACTCTCACCACAGAACAAATGATCTCCATGCGCGCCCGACAACTCCAAAAGCGTCCGGACGATATCGAACGTATGCGCGAGAAAGTTATTCGGAGTCGGATTGCCTCCCTTGAAGAATTCGAACGTCGGTTCGCCCGGACGATCAAGGACTTCAATTTTCTTCCCGGACAACTTGTTCTTGTTCGAGATAAGAAGATAGAAGGAGACCACTCGCTCAAGCATATGCCTCGCTACATGGGACCTATGATTGTCGTCCGACGCACTCATGGCGGATCCTACGTCCTTTCCGAACTGGATGGCTCCGTCTCAACTCTACGTTACGCAGCATTCCGCGTTATTCCTTACTACGCCCGACACCGCCATCTCCTTCCTGTTCCCAACTCTCCCGACCCCGACGACTCCGACGATTCCGAAGACCTCCCGGAACCTCAGCCCGCTGCGAACTTCGCCGGACTACAAAATATGACGAAAGACCGAGTTTTGACGCCTTCGCGGCAGCCTAACCGTCTAGTACTCTAAAAATTTTTTCCACCCAGACCAGGGTTCGCCCTGTGTTGTATACCAGACTTCGGTCACTTTCCGTCTCTCATATCTTGCCTCTCTCAATTATTCCCTCTCATCCGATACTTATATTCTACTTCCGTAGTTTCGTACACGCCATCCGACGACTCCGGTGTTCGTTTCCGTTTTCGAGTACTCCGGACCTCTTCGATTTTCTCGCTGCGTCCCGTTTCTTTCACTTATAATCACTCACTTACTCTCTCACTTGTTCCCAAGAAATGCAGTTTAAATTTTAGCTATGCACTGTCAAGAATGTTCCAACGAGCCAAGTCCTTTTTCCCTTTCTCCTTCTTCTCACTCCCCATCATACTCCGCGCCTTCGTCTCTTCGCCTGTCCTCTTCCCGTTCCTCCGCGTCGGCCGCTTCCGCCCGTTGCGCATCCTCGAGCTCCCTCCGCAGGATCAACGCCGCCAGGCTCCGTGTTGCCGCCGCCCGGGTATTCTCCGCCTCCTCCGTTGCCTGCTTAAGGGCTGCGATCCGCGCGTCCATTGATGACATAACCTGGACGAGGGTCCGCAGCTCATGATCCGCGCATGCCTCCACGAGGTAGGGCATCAAGACGCTGCCCGACGCTGCCCGCGTGGTGCGACTCGTCTCCCCGACTTCTGCTGCCCGTCGCCGTGTCCTTGGCCCAGAGCCTGCCCGAGGTTTTGTCTTGCCACCCGCCACTTTGCTACCGGACGCCTCTGCTTCCCCCGTCTTTCCGAGCTTGCTCCGCGTCTTCGCATGTGAGCACTTCACCTTTGATCCCGTGCAGGTTCCGCACGCATGGCATCCGGTGCCCACGCAGACGTACTGTCCCTGTTGGCAGCGCAGGCACTGACGGGCATCCGTGAACTCGACGAGCGGATGTGGGCAGGACTCCTTGGAGGCGCCGTATCCGCAGCCCCACTCGACATTATTCGGACTGGAACTGGCATCTGTGGATCGTCAGTCTCCGCGGTATCGCTCGTACGGCCGTCTTACCTGCCGGGTTGTATTCGTCGTAGCATGTTACGTCCAGTGGCGCGGGCGGCGGCGGGGTCTTGTCCTTTTCGTCCTCCGCGTTGTCTGTGCGTTTTCGGAGTCGTTTTGCCCGGGGAGTTGTCTCGGGCTCGCCCGCGTCGCTCTCCACAGCCTTACGTTTACCAGCTCGGATTGTGCTGGCCCGTCGCCGCGTACGAGGGACCGGGGTGTCGTCATTTTCTACGTCCGACGTGATATCGATCACGTCGTCCGTGTTCTCTGTCCCGACTGTCTTGGCCTCCGTGTTCCCGCTCCCGCCTCCGACGATCCCCGAACCCGCCACAATCTTCGGCTTCTGCGCAGCCCGACGACGCTCCTCAGCGGCGAGCGCATCCTTTCGTCGTGCGTCACGCACCTCTTGTGCTTTCCTCGCTTCGGCTTCCGCGGCTTCTTGTGCCTCCCGTGCCCGTCTCTCATCCTCGGCCTGCCACTCCGCGATTCGCGACTGCGCCTCCAGTAGCTGTGTGGTAGCGCGGGCCATCTTCTCCTTCACGTCGTCTTCGACGGTGTTCTGCAGTTTCCGCGCAACAAGAACGTCTTCGGCACCCATCAACCACTCCTACGCGCCGTCAGCTCCCTGTCTCTAGTCGTCACCCGTGTTAACACTTACCTGCTGACGCTCCATGTCGGCAACGGCGATCTCAACATCGATCCGACGCTCGTCATCGAGCTCCGGGAAGGCCGTGCCCATGTCTACGAAGTAGCCGGCCTCCTCTTCGTATGCGGCGACGGCTTCCTGTTTCTTCACGGTCTGGAGTTGCTCCAGGGTGTGGGATGGGGCGTGCTGCTCCATGGTTGTGCGGACGGTGATGTTGGTGTGATGAAGGGAGAGGGCAAGAGTGGATGTTGGACTTCGACGAAATATCAACAATCCGTCATGTGACCGCGCTTCGTTTTGGTCCCACGCCACTATTTTTTTCGTTCACCCACCCACCTTCCCACTTCGCAATTCTTGCTCGCCGTGTACGTTGCCCCGGAGGGTCAACACATAAAGTCCCCGGGGGATGTAAGGGTGGAACCCTTCCGTTCCGTGTATTCCGGTTTCTCCTATCTCCTATCGACTCCTATCCGACTCCTCGGACTCGCTCGCACATGACTCGGACGTTACGGACCCGCATCAGGACACACGTGATAACGGATCAAACATCTCGGACCGACGTTTCGTATCTCTCTTGTTTCGGACTCTAATACTTTGATTATCTTATCCCCATTACTCGTTCTTCGTACCTTTCGTCTCGGATCTTTCATACATTTGATTATCACTTAGCTACAAATACTCCTGTACTCGCAGTTAGTAAAATTAAGCTTGCTTTCCCCCCCACATCGAGTCAGAATCTAAGAAGTCCGAAGCTTTCTCCTCTTCTGTTGTCAGAGTTCGCCGTTGTCCGAGTCCGAGTCCGATCCGAAGCCAGTTTCTCCTGCCGTCCTTATTCATTCTCCTGCCGTCCTCATCGTACTATCCGAAGCCGAGTTATCTGTTCGCGTCCGAGCGTATCCGAAGCCATCCGAAGCATCCGAAGCATCCGAAGTTTCTTATTCACTTGTTCCCACTCTCGGACTCATCGTTCTCACACTTAGTTCACTCGGGTGTCACACGGACTTGTCCTGCCGGAGGCGGACCCTCGCATTTTCATTAGACTATTTACTAGTCTACACGTACATTCACTACTACAGCACAGAGAGGAATCTGCGGGTGGAGGAGGAGGATGAGTAGCATCCGAGAATCGTCGAGGCTGGAATAGAGTCCAGGCTGAGGGAGAGCGAAGTGGCATCTAGGAAGACGAGGACAATGTCGGACAGAGGTGCTCCATATCCACGCCAGTGACCTGACTCCTCCCAGTGATGCGTGGATCTATGTTCGGCAGGTCGCGACGCGCCGGAGATTTGATATCGTAATGAGTTGCGGCATGGAGGATTGAGGACAATGAGAATGAAGACCAGGGGCGTGGTCGCGAATGTGACGGCCGCGGAGGGCGGAGAAGGGAAGGCGAGTCAATCTGGGACGGATTGGCACGCATATATAGTATGACTACCAAGCTCACCCGAGAATTTGAAGCAGGAACTGGTCGAGGGCGCAAAAAGAGAGGCTATATGCGTACTATTGGCACGTAGAGCGGAGGGAGGAGCAAAGTAACGGTCGATGTGAGCGGAAAAGGACACGAGGGAAGCATACTCGTCTTGGAAGGGGACCGGGGAATAGCGGAGGTGGCTGAACTGGGGACTCACGTAGGGCCTAGACGGGGGAGAGACTCGCCAAAGGTCGGCGTTGAGAAGCAAGGAACAGTGAGACACGCTGAGGGACGGGCTCTACGCGTCATGCAGGGGAGCATAGGCGTCGAAGAAGAGAACCAGACTGAGGAAGGTCTGCGAATGGCCTGAGCAGCGTTCAAACGAGGGGACGATAGAGAGAATGACACCGGAAAAAGGGTGGCATCGACTGGTGATCTGAGCCGGTAGAAGAGATGGTCAACGTGCTGGCGCCTGGAATTCTGATGGCATGGCGGAGCGCTGACCGCATTTACCAGAAGAGATGGCGGAATGTACGTTAGAGAGACGGGATGCGGGGAGGAGAAGGAACTTTTCAGACTCGTAGGGGAAAGACCGGACCCGTAGAGGTGGGGAGGGAAGGCAGGAGGGGGCAGCGGCCGAGAACGGCCGAGACGTTGTCGGACTCGCTGAAGAGGCGGGGCAGAGAGAAAAGAAGACAACACACAACGTACCAGCTTTCAGGGAACAATCCACGCCCGTTGACTTCCTCCGCCAATTTATGATAGTTTTTCTGTGGAGACATCTCGTCGCAGAATGTCAGTACTTCAGCGGCGGCAAGCAACGACGAGAGAGGGAAGAAGCAGGATGATCAACGAGGGAAACACTGTTTGGGGTATGAAAAGATCCGTGCACAAACGGGGATGGCTGAGCTGACAGCTAACAGGGTCTGTGCGCTGCCGATCTGCGCTGCCTCGCTTCTCTCAACCGACACAGGTACTCAATATATCATGAATTCTTTCTCTTTAGATCTTGTGGTTCATTGATACCAGAGAGGCAATGAGCGGTGTACTGCGTTTAGAAGATCGTTGATAGTCAGGCGCACAGCCCGAGTTTCGCTCACGGGGTAGGAGACACTAAGTCGCATTAGATGTACTACACGCTGTTACGAAGATAGACTACCGAGAACGCGTAGGCTTACAACCCAGCGTATATACGCAATCCATTACACGTTCCGCTGCACTGCGGCAGATTCTACGGTCCAATACAACGAGGTAATACAAGTCTGACACCTGTAATGTGTGAATAAATGGGAACTGGAGGGATCTAAATGATAAATTGCATGCTGACCTGTTTCGTGAGTCGCTCGAGAATTGTGATAAGGCAACAGTCCGCCTGAAGCCAATATACAGCGGCCCAAAAGCCTGCGCCTCAAGGGCTAGCGCGCCAAAACATCGAGTACAAGACATCGCTGTGAGACGAGACGCAGACGAAATTATGGAAATCAGAGTTACTTACTACAGTCGACCACGTCTCCTCCATCCCGCCGAGGTGCACGACCGCGAGCCGGGGCATCGAAACTGCACGGTATCAGCAGCGCAAGAGACGAGTGAACCGGATGAAGATAGCCGCGTAGAAAGTGGGTTGGCATCACCGCGCTTCGTCGCGCAAAGGAGGCGTCGTGTAAGCTTCACGGACAAAATGAATCAGCATTTCCCGCTCGAAGGTAGCCAGAACCCGCGAGCTGCCAGTGGCATCATGTTCAACCTCTGCGGTGCGCATTTTCGGGATGATGGTGTATGGATCTGCGAGCACGAAGATGGATCGGATCAATCATTCCTTCATCAAGGACCTCGTGTCACACACGCCCCCCCCCCTCCATCGGGCCTCACGCCCACGAGTACCGCTCAGAGCATTGCGTGGCTGAGATGATGGAGAGCCTGTCAATCCTTTGATCCTTTTGACAGACGGAATGAATCAGGGATCAAGTACGTGCCTCTAGACGAGGGTGTGGTTGCATTTATTGTGCTGTGCTGCAGGCCACGGAAAGAATTGTAGGCCTCGCCCCCGAGCCCGTTGAGTAGAAGGAAGACGAACTCAAACGCTCCAGCAAAAACCAGCTCTCTGCCAATTGAAGCACAATCACCGCGGTCGTGTATGACATACGTGCATTCAACACGCTGCTCGTATCTTGTATCTCGTAAACGCCATCAGCACCCCGCCCACGATTCACGAGAAGAACGACCGGCGCACGGTACCTCCACCTCCCGTAGTCGCAGAGCAGTTGACCGCGCGTTCTGGCGTTCTGAGCGAGGTTATTTGCGCCGCGCGGTGGTAGTGGGGAGTATCGGCCCCGCCCAGCGTGCGGGCATACAGAGAGCTCACCAAAGTACACACTTCTCCCAAACGCCTCTCGCCTCTTCATCGTAATCTTTGAGGGCGCTGCCGCCACCATGGCGGAGACAACGAGAATGCAGTGCGCTTTCTGGCTTCATTACCTTCCCTTCGGTTTTCGCGGGCCATTTAGGGAGTATAGAACGAGCATATATATGCGAATGAGTCACCAATTTCAGGAAGCGCCCAACTCTTCCCGAGCATCCTGTAGGCGAAATCGCTGTTCTGGTGCGGAGATGCCTCATTTCAATCAGTTTGTTATTTATTTCTCCTGGGTGTTTCCCAGTGCTTCTGTCCGGGGGCATACCCTCTTCCTCGTGTACGCATGGAGGATCGATCTGTGTATACAGCACGCCACGCATTAACCTCGAGGCTTCACCTTTTGGACACCTCTACGAACCAGATCCCTTACTCCCGCATCATTATTCCATCTCTCAGAAATATAAGTCCATCACCACGTTGGTGACTCAATATACTCGGGATATCCAGTTCGCCAACTGTTCATCAAAGTGGATGCAATGGAAGCCTCACATCGTGCCCGTTCAAACTTCGAAGGTTTCCCAGGGGTGGGAAATTCCATCGAGTTCGTTCGTTTTCTTCGGCTGCTACTACACCCAAATTCATGATTCATTGTTTCACAGCTCACACAATGGCCAACGCTGGTTCATCAAGGGCACTGCTCCCCGCCTTCCGCTCGACATTGCGTCCTCCACAAATACGGATATAGAACAACTACGATGAGCGCTGTCAGCCGATCAACTGCTGTATTGCTTCACCTAACTATCATGATTTTCCCCAGTCGCTATAGCGCTCTTGGAACGTGAGCCGTCCCCCTTATTGCCCACTGTACTCTGATCCCAACACCTGAGCAGCGCTCACCGCGCGACACCGAAGCTTTTCAGTATCAGATGAACGCCGAATGAGCGAAAGGAAATCTAGGACTCATCCTTTGTGCGAAGACAACATCGCCATGTAACAGTCCAGGGCTCCTCCCTCTACGCCGCCTGACTGCACACGGCGCTTTCCTCCATTGAGACACTGCAAAGAAGCCCACGAAGGACGTTCAACGCTCATCTGTCGCTGAATGGACGAACATTGCGACAAGAGTCCATACCTGCATTCTTTCTGCCTCTCCCCGCCTCCTCCCTTTCCTTTCCGAGGATCGACTCCACATTCTTCACCTCGATGGCGACGCTCTGCCAATGGCTGGAACCCCAGGGTGCGGAGGCTCGGTCGCTCATCGAGTCATGCCGGAGGCTTACTCCCCGTCGAAAAAGGCCGTACTTCGCTCCTTGGGCCTCCGCCGCCCATAAATGCGCGCACGCGTTTGGCGTAGACGTTCGAGCCACCCACTTTGCCCTGCGTGTGGATGTGTGGATGCAAGGGTTACGCTCACGGGCCAGTAGAAAGCGCCTCACACGCCTCCCTAGCTATCGTCGGCGTACCGCCGTACCGCCGTACCGCAGGCTCGTCGAATATACGGCGAGAACGAGGGCCCAAGACGTCGCGGATTATATATTCCCTGTCTGGTACGGCATGTGCTGTCGACTCATGGCTTTCGCGGACGGACGGACACTCGTAGTGTGCATATACAGCCCCTCGACGGCTAGACAACGCTGCGCCGTCTCCCTTGCCAACCCTTCCCTGCCGGTTTGGGTGAGCCACGTACCGTGGTGATTACCACCTCGACGTTCATGTTCTTCCCCTTCCCATACCATCGTACGAACGGACGCACAAATCGTTTGCTAGCTTCTGCTGCTTCTGAGCTTACTGCTCTGTGGTAGTACATTACTACTACTACTACTACCACCACCACCCTGGTTGCTACTTTTTCGTGACCAACCACGGTTCGTCCATGCTCCATATCGCATACATACGATGTGTACCTCCCCAGAGATGAAAAATAGTCTTCCCTGATGTTATAGCTCTTCATCTCCCACTCTCTCATACGCAGTTGTTGGACGCGATTAGTACGTTTCCGGCTGCTCGTTCCATATCTACGGCTCTGGACAGACGGGCACGTACGATACCGTTTACCATTTGCCCCGCTTGCTCCCGAGCAACAGCCTCTGCGTCGAGCTTCGACATCTCTTACTTACGGCGCTCCATTATCTATCGTATAGCCCCACCTACGGGATATGTACATGATACGTTTACATATACATATACGCAGGCGCAGGTCGATGTGTTGCGGGCACACGCCGATATCACGGATCGCGCTTGATCGATTGATCCAACACGATGGCGTCTGCTCAGTCCACCTGTCCAGATAGTACCCGTTAGGGTTATCCTCAGCGACTCACGACGACCGTCGTATTTGAGCACCACAACTGCCGGGTCTGCTATAGCAAAACACAACTCCGCGCTCCCCAGTTTGAGTCCCATATCCGCGACAGGCCGCGGAGGTCCTGCGCCAAGATGGGAGTGGTGGTGGTGCAGAAGCGACGTATAGATTCAGTAGAAGTGCAGGGGGAGGACGATGTGCATAGCATTCTAGTCGACGATGACGCTGACGAGATGCACGGTCAAAGAAGCGCAGACGCCTACTCCACCATCCTAGATTCCCAGCACGACACGACACGACGCCTCGAGACGTCCAAGTTTCCGAAAGAGCTGATCACCGCGACCCTTGATGCCTCCGCAAAAGGCTGCAGACGAAGAGATGGCTATAAGACCTGCGATATATCCGGGCATCGACACTCGGTCGTCCCTCCTACGTCACGACCTAGACCTACGGAGCAGGGAACGATATGCGGACTCGATTGATCGATATCACGTACTAGTAGGAGTGCGCACTGGTATCATACAATGGGCGGGGGATAAGTACGGGAGTGGTGGGAGTACTGTGTGAAGTGACACCTGCGTTACGACCGGGAGAATAGTGTAGACGTCGTGATCGCGTGGTGCTGCGGAGGACGACAAGAAATTATCGGCGGAGCAGCGAGCCTCACATACCGGCTTGGGAAACACAGGGAAAACACGCGAGAAGAGAATATGGGTGATTGGGTGATATGTGCCGAATAGGGTCAGATGGGAGGCACGAGGGAAGCGCTATGTTCGCGAGTATGCGCTGTTTACGGGGGGAGGATGGAGTACGGGGACTGGGAGGAGGTGACGAAGCTGGGGGGGGGGAGAGAACGCAGAAGGGAGCGTCCCGCAGCAAGAGTAAACATCCACGAAGAGCCAGAAGTTCGTCAAGGGGCCGGTGATTCGACATCGCAATGCACCGGGCGGTGACGCCGTAAGATTGTGAGGGCGAGGAGAGGAGGGGAGGGGGGTCGGAGAATTGGCGATAAATCACGAGTAGGAGGACGAAGAAGTACAAAAAAGAGAAGGGAAGGGGGGTGGGATGCCTTGATATGCGCATACAACGGCCAGAGCTCAACGGACACGGCGACGGGAGTACTTACAATACCGACGCAGGTGGCGCTAGCGGGCGAGGAAGAGAGCCGGCCGGGTATATGCGCAGTCTAGAGTACAGACGAATTGTCCACGAGAGAGGACGTGCGAGGAGGGTTAGGCATGGAATGGGGCGCGTAGGGGGAGAGACTCACCATGCGCCGGAGATCCACGTTGGGAAGCAAGGAGCTGGTGAGAGATGCAAAGGGAGGCTATATGCGTACTATACGCGTCGTGTACGACGTCTTTACTTGGAGAGCAACGGGAGGCGCGAGGAAGGATAGCACAAAGAGGGATACGTTGAAGAAGGGTGGAACGAGGGCCAGGTACAAGGTAGCGTCTGGGAATGGCCTGAGCAGCGCTGATACGAGGGGAAGATGGAGAGGTACAATGACACCGGGAATGGCAAAAGCTGTTGGAGGGGCCGACAAAGGGGCGAGATAATGGCATATGTAGCTGGACGGGAGACTCACATCACGATGCAAGAAGATGATCAAAGCCAGCAGAAGAGCGGGAAGGGTTTCTGGCGCCTGACTTGCTAAAGAAGTGGCCGAGCGCTGGCGGCCTTTACGAGACGAGAGGGCGGGAATTACGTGGAGGTGGCGGAAACTCTTATCAAAAGACGGGGCTGTTGATATGTAGGGAGGTCGAGGCGGATGAAGGAGACAGCGGCGAGTACGTAGACCGTGGTGAAGACGTCGAAGACGAGGCAGAGGAAACCCAAGAGACGAAAAAAAGACAACACGCCACGTACCAGCTTCAAAGAAAAATGAAGGCCCGCCGCGCTCCTCCGTCCAGTTCGGATCTTCCCTTCTGTGGAGACTTGCTTTTCGATCTCGTCGCGGAATGACAACGGCGGCAACAACGAGAGGGGAGTAAGCGAGTAAGCAGAACGAGTAGGACTTTTTGTTTGGCTGCCAACCAATGAAAAAGTCCGTGCACTGCCGGAGCTAACAGCTAGGAGGTCTGTGCACTGCAGATCTGCCGTTAGTATAGCTCATCTCAGTCCCGCTGCTGCCCACAAATTCATAACGCCCTGTCATTTGGTCAACATTGTCATTACCCATCGATCATGAACCTTTTCTCTTCCAATTCTACCGCTCGTCGGTGGCAGGTGCTAGCGAGACAATGCGGAGCGATGCATTGCGTAGAGAAGTACGCTGGAAATAGTCAGGCCGCTGTAACAGCGTTGAGATGCGTAAAAAGCGTAAAACGTGCTGGTAGCGAAGGCGAAAACAAGTTGCATTGGTCGTACTGCAAAGCTTTACAACGTCAGAGTATCGATTACTGCTACGCTTAGGACGTGCGTATCTGCGAACCATCTCGCCGAGCTACTACACGTTACGTTGTCTTACGTTACATGTTACGCCCCGACGTTACCCAAACCAGTGAATATGAAATTATGCCACCTGGTTCACCACCGACGAACATTAGAGCTATGAGGATGGGAACGATTAGGCGGTTACCTGTTTCGTGAACGCCCGTACCACCGTGCCATCTCCACACCCAACTCAACTGGACGAAACTGTATGACGGGCCAGCATCGTGTTCAGATCGTCCGCGCAAAGCAGCGAAGTCAAAGGTCCGAGCCTGTCACGGTCTTGGAAAGGCAGACGCAGACCGTAGACCAGGCAGCTCGGCGCAGAGTCAGCTCAGCATTCGGGAGGCAAATGACAATGACTTACATGCATGATGCTTGCTAGAGACCCCGGAAATGGCGGGGCGGCCTCAATATCTGCAGTGCACATTGTCAGCGGAATGGGCAAATCTATAAGCAAAAAGATAGATCGCATCAATAACCAACTGGCGAAGAAACCGTACATATCCATTCGAGACAGCGATGACAGCGCGCCCAGCCTCATATGTAAGATTGTACGCAGGGTAAAGGCCACGAAGCAGATCGAGCGTCTGCAGATGCAAGGTGCGAGTCTACAAGGCGCTGACCCGGGGGAAAGCGCACCTACTCACTTTCAGCTGCGCCGGGAACATCACCCTCTGTGGACCAATGGACCGAGCGGGCCACGATCCGTGGTTGCTCTGCCTCTGGAGCTGCATCCAGGAACGTGACGAACCTTACGAAAGGCCATTGGGCAGCCATCTCAGCCTTCGTTGAAGGCGTATCACGTCAGCCCCGAGGACTGTCTGGCCAGGTTGGGGGGGAGACGAGAAAATGGCTAGCCTGTGAACGGAGTCGTACTATATATTTAGTGGCGAATCGGATAGAAATCGAACGGCAGACTTACTGAGTGTTCGCGGCAACAATTTCCCTCAAACCCTTGCTCCCTACTACCACCACTCCCTCGTGCACGGAAAAGCTACCTGTTGAGGCGTTCGTCTTTCTTCACGAAGCGCAGATAATAGACTACCCGTTATATCTGTAAACAAACTCATCGGCGTTCTAGCAGGAAGCCCGAAACAGCGCAAACCTAGTCAGCGTACCTTTTAATAGAGTCTCGTAGCCTGGCATCCGCATAGGAACCGCCGAAACGTCTGTTTGGAGTGCGAGGCATTGCCCCGGAGGTGGGTGAGCTTTCTTGCCATGCTGGGCTCCAACGTTGGCCTGATATCGACAGTGTTAGCAGAGAGTCTATCACTGAGTGAAGGAAGAAACAACACGCACCTGGCACTGCAGCGAGACCAAGAACCTCTCTCGCAACACCCGTGCAACAGGGATGTTCACGGAGAAAGCAGACGGCGCTATGACGTGTAGCTGAAGACATGCTGGCTGGATCTGTAAAGCCAATACATAAGCACCCACATCTACCAAAGGAACGGCCGACGTACCTGTGTCAACCGCATTCGCAGATCTCTGGATGAACACGTCGAGGCGTTGAGCGTGCACCCCACAGTAGCTGGATCAATTATCTACATTGATCTGTGCGCAGTGACCGCTTGAGCAGTGAAGGTCGCTGGTTTGCGGGCACGCAGAAATCGATAAACTTCCTCGAAGCTAGTGCGCTCGATGGAACGGGCCGACGCCTCCGTAGCACGTGCGACCGGACCGAGTCACCGCCAACTTCTTCAAGCGCCCAACGTCAACCCTTTGCTTGAACTTTCACTGCTTCGTTCTTCAAGCGGCCTTCATACGGAGAATCTGTCGTCGGACTCGGTGATCCGACATTTTTCTACCCGCAGGCGGATCCTCCGCATCGTGATCCTGCTCGTACACCCAGAGTCTGGAGATACATCGTGAGTGGGAGACGTCATTGGTGAGACATAGGGCCGACCGCTGTTTGGACACTGTATATTGGTCAGTCCACTTTTCGATTATCGAGGCCTCGTTGAGCCGAATGATAGTAGTGCCGTCGAGGAAATCGACCAGGTCGTTGACAATTTCTAATGCGACGCAACAGGCATCCCAGGAAACTGGAGAGATATCGGGCATGTCGATGCGCTGGGATATGTAGCCACGACCTGTGGAGCTGAGATGAGACGATGAAAGATGAAGGCTGTATCCGGGATAGTCGATAAAAGGTGTGTCTTTTCCTGGTGACGACTTGACGTTGAGGACTCAAGGACAGTGTTTCAGGGTGGCTTGCAGTCGACTCAGGATTTCGCCGTCAACTTCGAATGCTGCTTGTTATCATGTCTAGTCGCTATACTCTACGGCGTCAGAGAACCAGGGAACTGGATCACGTACTGACTGCAGCGCGGGTGGTCAACTCTACGAGCGTCCTTCCGTGGTCTGCGAGGCACAGTACGTTGACTGTCAGTCGCCGATGCCTGGCGTCCCCTCATGCTCGTCCACGAGAGTATAATGGCTGGACCTCAAGGCTTCAATACCTCTTCTTGAATGATTCCCAACCGAACTGTGGCTCGTTTCCTAGCTTTCCTCCTCTACCAACACCTTGTCAAACACGATGCAGCTCCATGTGGCCATCAAGCTCTCCCATGGCTCATAGGGTAGAAGTGGCAAATTCTTGGCGTAGGTCGCCCCGCATTCTTTCCACACTCTACTCTAAAGAAGTTATCCAGATAGCTGTTCCCGGCTCAAGCAAGCTTCTGCTCACTTCGTCAACCCAGACGCCAGGCATCCTAGTGTCTGACGCTCCCCCCAACGCATCCTATCGCCCAGCTCCTCATCCGCGGTATCTACCCTACAAACAACATCCCTAGGGCTCTAGTAGACGGTTCACAGCGAACGACCAAGCCTTCGTGCGCTGACTCGGTGTCAGAGTCAGGGATACTCAATAACCAGTGATGGATACGCACAGCATGGCATTGCCGTCGACGTCGCTACATCTCGGCGTCGAATCCGGCGCCGTTGTATCGGTTCCAGCATCCAAGGCTCAGGGCCGCCATCTTGCCTCACCATACGATAGTCACCACGCTCCCATCACGTTCTACCTGTCGGTTGTAGAGCCTTTTGCGCACAGAAAGCAAGCAAGGCATCACTCCCTCAGCATCCGCAATACACAGACCGCTATATGAGGCCGACACACCTTTCAGTAGCCGCTGCCGTCTCTAGACCCACGCATCGGCGAATTATATCTCTTTGACAGCGCGGGCCACTTCTGGCGATGGGATGCTCTTCAAAATTTGGCGGAACAGTCTTGTATGTCAACACGCAGTCCGTCGCATCTCAAGTTCATCTTACTAGCACAAGACAACTACCCTCGAGACTATGAATCTCCCACTCGCACGCCTCTGCGCCTGGTTGTCCTCCAAACTTTGTACCCGCTTCCCTCTCTCTCCCCGATACCCTATGTCTGGAAGCTAGATACGTCGGCATGTCCACCTACATGCCGTGTTTTACGGCGCGCAGCGTTGGGGGGGAATTGTCCTCAATGATTGTGGGTGAACCCCTAGGACGGAGCTGGGAGGACGACGCCAGCCCGTGCTTGCACAGTGCAGTATCAGCTTCACCAGTTGTCAGCGGGCGGTCGCCCTTCTTCACAGCGCCTCGACGGGTGACCCACCAGACGAGAGGAAGAGTTCAAAACTCGTTCGCGATGTATATATGCCGTGATGGGGAACCTATAGCAGGGCCCGAAGCACGTAGGACTTTGCCCTTGGTCGAGCAGTGCGCGTCGTCAGCCCGGCACATCGTGAATACGCTTCGTTGCGGCGATTCCACCGTGGCTTATCTGCTACTACATCAATCTTTGCTCTGCCAACGGGCAACGAACTCAACGCCTCGGGATACCGCTCGTCGCTTGTTCAGACGCCGCAAATTCCTTCTCCACGCCTGCAAACCAATGGCAATGCTGGTGTGTCCTCTTTGCGAGCGGAAACATGAGCAGCCTCGCAGCCTTGCTTGGCAGCGAATGTAAAGGGGCAACGCCCACGTACCCAGGTCGTAGGTACCGCTGTATTCGCCCTGACTGCGTGCACGATGGACTGCCTCAACTTGTGGACAGCGCTGTACTGTCTTCGTGTCTGCCCTCTGCGCTGGCCAAGGCAAGATGCGTTCTTTAGTGATTACCTCCTTGACGTTGTTCTGTACCTACTCTCGGACGGAGGGACGAACTATTTACTACCTCCTGATTTCGCTTATATACATGTTGTATGGGCAGTACTTCGAACCCGGCTTCTTTTACTGTCCCTTCGTGTCCAGCGTTAGGTTAATCAGCATGCTATAGTTATACGATTCGTACTGCATACACATACATACAATTTGATACCTACGCCGATAACGTGCTAGTCAGCCCCCGTCGTCTCCGTCCTAATTTCCGTCCTTTTCCTATTCCCCACTGCGTCTTCCTTTACTGTATACTAGGGCCTCCGTGTCGAGTACTACACCTTACGATCCATTCAATGTGTAGTGGATGCGGGAAGCGCGCTCCAATGTGCTCGTTCCAGTACTATATGTGGATTTTTCAGTCCTTCATCTCTCCGAATGGTAGACGCCGCTCGATGACTCGGGTGGACCATCAGTGCTCCCATTTGGTCGACCTGCAGAGGATAACAATACACTTCAAGACTCAAGATGAACTCGATACGCCAGCGTACAAAGGGTCGTAAAAGCCATCAAGCCTCAGGGACGGAGGGATACTCGTTGCACATACCTGGCAGTGCTCCTCCCGCAGTCAATTCGTGCAAAACCGGACTTCTGTCAGTATGATACCTGCACTATATAAGCTAGACCTCCGGTGCAGAGAGAGACAATCGGGGGCGCGAGAATAGAGCGGGTATATGCGTACAAATCACCGTGGTTTCTATCTGGAGGTGGACTACGGGAGGTGGGAGTTCGCAGCGTCAATGAGCTCGAAATACCAGAGACGCGGCCTACGGGGTGGAGAGTTGCAGGGAATTCGGGATATCTTGAGGCTCACAACAAAGAGCACGAGGCAAAGAGGTAACTAGGGTTGGGGAAAGAGGCAGGATCCAGTCATGTAGAAGATGGAGGGGAGGGCCGTCGAGCTGTACGAGAAGAGAGGGCGGGCGTTACGTTAGGGCGGCGAGATGCGGAAGGGACGGAGAACGCATTTTGAGAGAGACTACCCGCCAGCACCGTTGATGCTAGGGAGGACGAGGACGGCTAGAGGATATTGATAAGATAGTTGCAGACTGGCGAAGACGTCGACGAAGTCCAGGCGAGGACTAGAATTCGCGATAGTGCACAGACCCTACGCTACCAACTCCGCCAGCGCAAGGGCCTTTTGACAGTTTTGTGGCGTTCTCCAGGCTCTTTTCGTTTACTCCCTCTCTTGCCAGTGCCGCCGTTGTCATCCCACGACGAGATCGTAAGGCAAATCTCCACAGAAAAAGAAAATCGATTAGGGCTGGACTGAAAAAGTCAACGGGTGGATATTTTGGTTCGAAAGCTGGTACGTGGCGCGTTGTCTTATTTTTCTCTCCTCCCTGTCTCTTGAGTTTCCCCCTCCTCGAATTCGCCGACGTCTTCGCCACTCTCTACGTACTGGCTGCCGACATTTTCTCTCGCCGGTCCTCATGTCAGTGGTCCCATTCCCGACGAGCAGTCCCTGAAAGGAAGTGTTGTCTTTAACCCTCCTGCGTCCCGCCGACCTAACGTAATTCCCGCCGTCTCGTAAAGGCCGTCAGCGCTCTGCCGCGCCATCAATATGCTAGACGCCAATACCCGCCCCTCTCTCATCTCCTTGCTTCACGATGTGAGTCTCCAGCCAAATGCAGCATATGCTATTCTCTTGCCGCCATCCCTCGTATCAACGCAGCTCGGAGTATCCCCAGACCTTTGCGCTGGTTCTCTGCGTGTCCTTCCGCGACGAGGGAGCCCTCCTCTGAGTGTTTTCCTTGCCCTCGCGCCTCTCATCGCTTTCAATGCAAGAACACGATGTGATTGGTATCCTGTTGCATCCCCGACTGGTTCCTTCCTCCCCAAATTGTGACGTGAGTCTCTTCCACTCCGAGCTATTCCCAGCGCCCCATGCCTACCGAATACCTAGTATTCATACCTACCCCACCTTCGTGCGCAACACATGCTGCGCATTCCAGCGGAGTTCTGCCTTCCTCATCTCCTAGCGCCGTCGACGTCGTTATCATGTAGCGTAGCCCTCGCTGATCATTCTGCCTGTCAGGGCGTCCGTTAAGTTTCGTATACATGCAAATACTCCCCATATATCTCCTCTGGCGACTGCTCTCTGATCGGCCAGAGCCGACTTGTCTTATTTCTTGCTAGGTCGCAGCAACGCCTCCCCTTTGACTTGACACTCTATACATGTAGACTGCGTCGCCCAATTCTCCGTCACCACGACTCCTTTGTTCATGCCGCAGCACCATTTGACGCGGACGCAGGACTCAGCACGCCTGAGTTAACTCGATTCGCGGAGAACACCACTCGTCTCCACCACCCTTCCTCTTCCTGCTCGGCATATCCAACACGTGGATGCGCTTCAGTAGCATGCCATACTGGGAGCGGTAGGTATGCGCGTATAGTACACATTAGATCATATATGAATGAATTGACAGACGCGACAAGCGAGAGCCGTAGTAAACGAAGCGGAGAACCCCTTGTTCGGGGGAAACATACAGAATAAAGTATTGTCCTGGGCCCCCCGTCCGTGGCTAAGTAGTGGGTGGTGCCAGTAAATAGCAGAGGTGCGAGGCAGCGAGGCAGCGATTCACGACGGTAAGTACGCGATCCGCGATAGTGAACTGTGGAACAGGCGAAGTCGTGTTCGAAGCTAGAAGGTACGTACAACGTAGGCGAAGCTCGTGCGCGAATGCGTAGACATAGTTGTTGAGTACGGAGGTGGGATTGTACGACACGAAACTCGCGTATTGTACTGCACAGCACAATATTCGTGCCCGTACAACATTAAACATCTTTTCCGGTGGTACGTGCTGACCAATACAAGAGTATGTCGCTAGAATGAGGCTGTCCAAGGAACGAGTCAAATATCCAGCTTGGTTGCTGTGCAGGCACGCGATATTTTGCAAGGGAGGCAAGGAGTGGCCAACATCGAGAGCGTGCGCATCGCGAGCGCGGTTATTATGGCCACTGCGACCAGGATACGAACCCGGTACTGCTGGTAGTCGTAATCCTTCCTTGCCCGAACGAAAGGAGCAGACAGAGCGCGGCGTATTAACGATGGGAGCAAGATCCACGAGTTCGCTTGTCCCTCGCTGCTGCCTCACTACTTGCATATCCTCCATTTTTGCCATGGTCACTGAGAAGGCTGTGGTGCCACAAGACATATGCATCCTGTTGCTGCGCTTTGAATAGTCCGCGATATACATACGAGATCGTCAGGAAGCGCGTGGGGGCGTGTGGGGACGGAGACGAGATGGAGAGCTGCAGGGTATGGTCGAATGGGGCGTGGCGCAAGACAATGTCACCGAGGGGTAAAGGCTGGTGAATATGCGCGTACAGTGGCGAGAGATTTAGAATAGCTGCTGGACTAGAAGCTCGCCGTTTCGAGGGATCCGGCTAGGCATGGGCATCACAGCGCAGGCACTCGCATATCGATGCCGTAGCGGAGGGCTACGGCCTCTGGTCGTCCCAGAGATTCACTGCTCTTCCTAAAAAACCTGCGTGGCTGGTATAGCATGCTGCGAGAACGTCTAGTCGCCGCGTCGATATTGAGCTGTGGTAGGAAGTGTTTGGGCTCGCTAGAAAACCACGAAGAAGCCCTGAAAGCGTACGCAAATGGCCTGTTTGCGATCGAACACCCTCGTTGAGAGAGGCAAATCGATAAGCTTGACGAAGTGGGCGAACACAGGCACCCGCTGAAGAAGAGGTGTGTACGCGACGGGTACAGATAGATGTAACATGTAATTGCGTATACGGGAGCTTTGTGTCCTCTTTTGGTGTTCTGCGACCCCACAGGCGAGACGAGGCGTTAATATGGAGATGTGCGCGAGGGTGAAAAGCGGACTTCGGAGAGGAACGCCGGAGAGACGACGAGAGGCCTCCTCCTTTCCCTCTAGCCCTGATACACTAGCAGACGATGCGCCGCCAGACGACGCTTCAGATGGTCATAGGTGCAGAACGCTTGATTGAGGGGTGACTGATTTATCTCGTAGATTGACTAAAATGCACGATTGGCAATCATACCAGGGAGGGCGTACCGGTCATGCCGTAGCTCTGCAAGTGTAGGATCCAGGATTGACCCAGTACTGTAATGCTTCTGTGTCACGCGAAGAGAGCTGTTGTAATATTGAGATCAGAATACAGTAAGTGGGAGAGGGAGACGACTCACGTTCTAAACGCGCTATGGCAGCTGCTGAAGATCTTGATAGTCGCCCGGAACTGTACAGCATATCTCACGAGGCGTAGGCTGTGTTGTGGCCAGCGCACACCCATTCATCTCACTCGTAACTTATCGGCATTTACGGCGGACGCAATTCTGCACGGCACGGAAGATGGGAAGCAACGCTCTTCACAAGCGAGTGTTAGCCACCGTATTAACTGTAGCAATATAGCATGGGTTAGGGTATAGGCCCAGTGAAAACCTGCGCTTGCAACTTCCGAGCGTGTTCTGAGAGAGACCGACAGGACATGGAAGGCGATGACCAGATCCGGGGCGTGCCGCGTTGAGAGCTGGAACGTGGTTATGACGTAACCAATTCCGAGTTGTTCTGGCTTGGTTCTGGCTCTGAGCTTGTTCATTGAGGCAGCGCTGAGGCGAACACGAGTTTTGCGCGAGGTCGTAGTATATAGGTATGTTCCCTACTGTTCCCCTGCCCCGGCAACCCACTGACACCAGTTCTCTTCGTCGCAGATCTCTCCTCCTCTTGTACTACCAACAGTAATTTGAACTCATCCAAGCCGTCGAAATGACTGTACCGTGTGACTGCGTGAAATGCGATGGCGCGCAAGTCTCAACAACAACAAGGCACCGTCATATGGAGTTACCCCGCGCCAGAATGGCCTTGGCTGAGCGAATCCAGCCGTTTGTCGATTGGCAATCACAGGGAGACTCAGGAGAACCTTCTTCGAAAAGGCAAAGAATGGTGAGTGAGGAAAACCTTTGTGATGATGAGTATGAACACACCGCGTACAGAACGAGCCGGAAACCTCGCAAGAATCTCAACCTGCAGCTGCCGCCTTGCCATCACATCAAACAGGCCCGACAACCAATCCCCTTCTGGTAGGGCAAGTGAATATTGGCAACGGGAACGATGATGGACCACAGTATGAACCAGAGGACGGCCATAATGATGAACGACCTGAAGATGGCAGCCGCAGTGATATGGAATTACCCAATAGGAGTCTCGGAGAGGACAATGATGATGGGGGGCCTGGTGACGACGATGAAGATCCTGGACTGGAATATGATGATGGATGTCTCGATATGGATGAAGCAGAGGAACGAATTGATCAGGCAGCACGGGATGCTGCGGCTGCGGCTTTGCGAGATCTAGTAGCACAAGAAGTTGCAAACACTGCCCGGTTAGCTGCACAAGCAGCCGCTGCTGCTGCTGGAAACACCATTGACGAGCCTGAGAATCAGCACGAAGAGGAACCAGAGGCAAGAATAGAGCACCTACACCTCACACAACAGTACATCTCCCTCATCAAAGCTGCGACACTCGAGAACGGGGGTTTGGATCCATCTACAATTGAGCAATTGCGGAATCCTCCCAAGGAGCCAGTGGATATATCTGATCCTGATACACGGCTATCCATTGACCTTTTTCTCGCTACAACAAATGCATCAGAAGCCACATATAATGCTGTCCGAACAGCAATCTCTGATCGCTTCCCAGATACCAATGTTCTATCACATCACTTGGTGAAGAAACTAGTATCTCAGCTGTCTGGTGTTGTTTCAATTGTTGATGATATGTGTGTCAATTCCTGCCACACATTCACAGGTCCATTTGCCGATTTGGATCATTGTTCTGTTTGTGGTGAGGCACGATATGAGCCAATCGAGCTTGAAATGCACAATAAGAAGATACCACGCCAACAATTCCACACAATTCCACTTGGACCACAACTTCAGGCCCTTCGTCGCTCTTCCAACAGCTCTCAAGAAATGAATTATCGTGCGGAGAAAACTCTTGATGTTTTGGCTGCCTATGCTGGCACAGAAGATCCACTTGACTTTGTTTACGATGATATATTCTGTGGCAGTGAATATATGGATCTTATAGAACGCACCCAGCTTTCCAACTATGACACCCTCGTGTCTATGTCACTCGATGGATGCCAATTATACAAAAACAAAGCCTCAGATGTCTGGATCTACATATGGATAATTGACGAACTTCTATCTGGTGTTCGGTACAAGCAGAGACATGTCCGCCCTGGTGGTTTCATTTCTGGACCAAACAAACCAAAAAATGTCGACTCATTTCTGTTTCGAGGGGTTCATCATGTTTCGGCCCTACAGCGAGAGAACAATGGGCACGGTATGAGAATCTGGGATTCTCTTGAAGACACTACTGCCTATTCACGCCCTGTTGTTGTGATGGCTACAGCAGATGCTATTGGCATAGTTGAGATTGATGGACAAGTTGGCCACCATGGGGCACATGCATGTCGCTTGCGATGTGAGATGAAAGGCCGTCACAAACCAAATAGTGGCCACTACTTTGCTGCACATACTCGTCCAGTTGACCATGTCCCTGGGTGTGATCATCCTGACACTGACATCCGGCGAATCTCAATTGCCAGTGTGGAGAAATATCAGGAAGATATCCAAGATCTTCTGACATCCCAGAGCACAGCAGAGTATGAGCGCAAGCGCAAACAAACTGGGCTTAGCAAGCCTACATTGCTAAGTGGATTGGACCCAAATTTGATGTTTCCACCTCCACGTTGCTTCGTGCTTGACTTGATGCATTTACTGCAACTCAATATTCCTGAGCTCTTGATTGATCTATGGCGCGGAAACATCAAGTGTGAGCCAACTGATAACAAACAAACTTGGGCATGGATGAAACTTGTGGGGCCAACATGGGTATCCCATGGAAAATTGATTGCAGAGAGTACACCATATTTCCCTTCTTCATTTCACCGTCCACCTCATAACCCTGCGGAGAAGATCAACAGTGGCTACAAGGCTACTGAATGGTTCCAGTATCTATTTGGCCTTGGCCCCGCCCATTTCCGAATAATCCTGCCTGACATATACTGGAAGCACTTCTGCAAACTGGTGCATGCAGTTCGAATCATGCTTCAGCAGTCCATAACTGGACATCAAATCCGTGATGCACACTATCACCTGGTTCAGTTTGTTGAGGACTATGAAAGGCTATACTATCAAGGCCGTCGTGATCGACTTCACTTCTGCCGGCCATGTGTTCACACCCTCCTTCACTTGGCACCTGAAACGCAAAGAGTTGGCCCAGGCTGCTATTTCTCACAATTTACACTGGAGAGAACAATTGGAGATCTTGGAAAAGAGGTTCGACAGCCATCAAAACCATTTGCAAACCTTGCACAACGAGGTGTGCGCCGTGCTCAAGTGAATGCTCTCAAAGCCATGTGCCCAGAATTGAACACCACTTTGGCAAATGAGGATCTTGTGCAGGGAGCAATTGATATTGGAAACGGCTATGTGTTACTACGGGCTAGAGACCGATACAGACATACCTTAGTGGGAATCTCGAAGGCAACTATACAGACTGCAACTGGTGCTACAACAATCAAATGGTGGGCACGTTTGCAACTTCCCAATGGCCAAATTGCACGTTCAGCTTGGAAGGAAAAGCAGAAGGCCCCTGGCAAAGTCCGCATATCAAGGATGGTTCAGGTACTCTATTAACATATCTTGAATACTGAATAAGAGTTGCTAAACATAAATCACTAGATATGTGGAGCCAATGAACAGTATGAATATGGGGAAGTTCAATACTTCTTCCAGCATGATGCAAGAACATTCGCACTCTTGTCAATCTTCTCTCCACCTGATGATGAAATTCGACGCGAGTCATTCAGCATAGCCTCGTGACCAGGCCGTCACATGAGGTTGTCGCTCCTCGAAGAGGAAACCGTCGATAGACGGCCTGGGGTAACTTGTCAACAGTTTGGCGGGCTGCGCATTTGTGACGTCCTGTCACGCTCTTAACTCGTGTGGATTTCATCTCCGACACTCTTCCGTCCCGTTCCGTTGCCAGATCATCGATCACTGTCGCGTCCGTGTCGTTCAGCAAGGGCTCTGTAGCGATGAGACAACGAGCATATACACTAAATGCTATTCCAAGCCCACAATTGAGTCCTGATCTATCCACGCAAACTCGTCGACATCACGATAATCCGAACAAACGGCGCCGTCGCTCGCTTGCTCAAGTCAGGGAGGATAATTCCCTCGGAATCAGCCATGCAGTCTTTCCAGAGTATGGCACGCAACACAGTAGCTCTTGGGACAATCGCTTTGAGCTCGCTGATGGCTACACTGCCAGATTTCCAGCAACTCCAACACACCAGCCTCTTCAGCCGCTTCACCAAGTTCACCTTGGCTCACCTTTTCCAACACCTCACGACACGAACTGGGATCCTTCTCAATACTACCCATC
The DNA here is from genome assembly GCA_017499575.1 of Sanguinoderma rugosum. NCBI lineage: Eukaryota > Fungi > Basidiomycota > Agaricomycetes > Polyporales > Polyporaceae > Sanguinoderma > Sanguinoderma rugosum. Next base: position 4,239,997 of record VTPW01000003.1, on the reverse strand, counting down.
TCCTCAAACGGCCCCTCAAACTGACGGAGGTGTTTCTCAGTGCACTATGGTTGAAACAGGTTGGGGATTTACGAATGGTGAGTTCTGGCAGTGCCACACGGCGTCCATAAGTAGCTAATGTTGTGCATTTAGATGACCCGTTTGATATGCCAGTGCACACGCCCGTGCTTCGCTCACTCTCGCTACCTGCCCCTCAATCCCCTTCCTTTCCCCCTACGATTACACCGTTTCGCAGCAACATGTTGACGACGCCCACCTCCATGCCACCACCAACCCTCCCAGCTGCAGCATCCAGTGCGGAAAGCGCTCCTGAGGGTCACCATCAGCGACAGAGTGCCTCTGTGCTGTCCTCAAGAGCTACCCTTGATGAACGCTTCGACACGATCATCAAGATACTTCGAGAACGACGTCTATCCCCGGTTGACTTCCTCGTTGAAATACTCGATCCCTTCTCGAAATATCACGACATACGAACAAAACTTTACTCGCGTACCCCTCAAAAGGTGGAGAAGCTGCTTGAGTTGATATCGAAGGATTCCCAAGGGCTGGCTGTGATGTCAAAGTGGTTGAGGCCGCTCGCATTGAAGATTGTTCAAGAGACGGTAGATGAAGAAATGGAGACGGTGAAGAAGGAGCTTTGGGTGCCAGGAGGGATTCAAGACATCCCACTAACTTTCTACGAGACTCTATCGCAAACAAGCCTACTTGAAGGGTGTGGAGTGGCAGCACCGCTTCTTTTCAGTATACTTTGCAATGCTGCTCAAACACAACGGGCTCACGACCGCAACAAAATAAAGGAACCTAGTCTTGTAAGTCATAACTTGCAGAGTTTGTAGCAATACCCTGACAGCGTAGTACAGCAATCCCAGGTTATCCTTACGGTACTTGCTTACCAGCGAAGTAACCGTAACACTCGGTTTCATGCTGCCTTTGGCCTGTTCCTGTGGGCCACAGGATGTGCTAGGCAAACCATCGATGCCCTCTTCCGATGTGGCTTGACCATCTCCTACACCTCCATTGTCACTCTACTCAAGCACATGGCAGATAAAGCGATGGCGAGAGCGTTTGAAGTTGCACGAGGCCCACATCTTTTTACGTACGATAACATCAACATCTCCACATCCATATTCACCGAGCAACGAGGTTCATCAACACCTGGGAAGGTTCAGTCTGGAACAGTCTCAGTCATTTACAAGCTAAGGGCTGCCCGCCTTGAAGACATGCACATCGAACCAATGCTCAAACGCTTCCAGACCGCCACCGAGCTTAACTGGGAACACGATATTTGTGCGACATCGGCTCAGTTCCAGTCGTTCTTTGGCCAGTTGACTGTTATTGTCGCCAACATTCTAACCTCCTATTCTCCTCAATTCGCCTCATATAAGAGTCATCCGCAGCTCCAGCACCCACAGCGGCGCTGCATACCTCTCGGCCACAAAACTGAGTATTTCCCCCTTCGAACTTCAACAATTGAAGAGGCATCAATTGAAGGCAACCTTGCCGTTCATGAAGATGTTTATATTGACCAGCTCAAGTTTTCCATTGATCACCTCTCCATGTACGCCATCCCGAGTATCAACGATCAGTCTACAAATGCTCGCATACGTGGTGGAGTAGCTCTTCGACAACGGGATTTGACCCCATGGGACAAGCGTGTAGTCTTTCAGCTCGCTTTTGGCCTCTTCCACCTGTGCCTCAATCTGGTTTGGGCCATCCTCCATACCCATCGTGGTACATTGAAGGATGTCGGAAGCCTGACATACTTCTTCTCACTTGCAGACAAGGCGAGGCTTGGTAACCATCACCCCGATTATCACTCTCTACTCGCTGCCTTAACGCAAATCGTCCATGGTCTAATTCTCAATGCTTGGAGACGGGAGTGTGGATTCACAACGCTTGAACAATTTGCTGAATCAGCACCGACACCAGACAGAATACTGGAATTGGCAGCTCACATACTTCATGAATATGCAACTCCGGAACCACCATCGAAAGAAGATGACCTACACATTGATCCAACTTTCCACAATGTCCGCCTCCTCACTCGTGATCTTCTCTATGTGCTAGAACTTGTTCGAGCAATATCAGATGGTGATTGGGGACGAATTGAAGACTTTCTTCCACAACTTGCAATGATGTTTAGAGGTGCCGGGTCGAACAATTACTGCAGTGAGATTCTCCACTTTCTGTTCAACTTGAAGAAAGTCTGGACTCCTGAATTTGCGTATGTCATTCATTTCTCTCACTTGATAGTTGTAATCTTATTTTCTCTTAGCGATATCATGCGGGATAATATGATCATCAACATCTCAGGGCTTCCAGGCCACGCTATGCCTGTTGATTTGAACATTGAGCATGTTATTGGATATCTGAAGGTATGTGATACTAAAGTATAAGATGTTTTAATAGTGGTCTCTAACAAAGTATCAGACCCTCTTCGTCACTAAGGGCTTCTACTCATCATGGGAACGCCTAGGTGATGTATCCGCCTCAATCTATCATTTACAGAATATAAAAAAGCAAGTTGTATCTGCACTTTCAGGCTCGTACCAAGGTACCACACATTCGACACCTGATACATCACATCTCGTCTGGCGCATTGCAAATAACGCACAGGATCTGAACATGCAATCATATAATCCACACCGCCAAATTGGCCGCCTCACAAATGATATTTTACTCATCGGCGAACACAAGTTACGGACATCCACACTCACTACGTTCAATAAGAAGATGAAGGCTCTCATTGATGGAAATCCAGCTCTTGATTTTTCGGAGGAAGAAGACGAAATACCAGCTCCCCAGTTTGAAGTTACAACAGAGTATGATGAGCCAAATGTGAACATCAATTAGAGTACAACCATCAAGTACAAACTGTAAATTACTTCATCGGCCGTTTATTTTCTTTCCCTGCTGATTGTTTTTTCGTCCGTTTACTCCCATTTACTTCCTGATCATACTTATGAATTACCTTTAGTATTCCATCTCCCCACAGTCTCGACCACTCATCTGTCTGCTGCAAAATAGCCCGGATGTCTGATGCTGTTTTGATATTGTCGGGGTGTACTGCTGCAAGTTTCTTCATTGATGATTCATCAAGAATGGAGCCCAGAGAGTAGACAGTACGAAACTTGAAGGACTTATGTGATTGTCTTCGCCAATCATCAAGTCGGCTGAAAATATCGCGGCGTTGAGTTGCTATGCGCTTGGATGCCACCTCAGTGTCATCGGGAGTATAGTGAATAAATGTAAGGGTAAGGGGAATTTGGGACATCGGATTTCGATGGAAGAATGAGAAGACATTGAAGTTGCGGTCATGGCGATCACAGCAGTATGGAGAAGCAGAGTGGAGGGCTAATTGAGTATCTTACACATGAGCAGAATGTTCCATAGAGCTAGAAATGGCGCACCCTCAGAAGTTCTATCACCCATATAGGTCGCATAGTCCTTGCGTTGGCATCCTTTGCTTTGAAAATGTCTGTAAATTGAGGTACCAGTACGTTCGGCCTTGCTTGATGAGTCAGAGATTTGAGCGAGAGGTTCGTCTGGGTCGGAAAGAGTCCGAGTATCATTGGAGATGTCCGTGTCGATGACCCACGGCTCGTATAGTGTTAAGAAGATCGCTACACTCCCCGAGTCTCGTCCAGCTCGTCCAGCTCGTTGAACGGCAGTGATAAGATCTCGAGTGACCCCATACTGAATAACAGCGTAGATGTCGCGAATATCAAGGCCAGTAGACGCACCCTCCGTGGAAATTAACCAGTTACATTGTCCGTCTGGGTCTGAGAAGTCATTGTAAGCATCGACAAGATAGTTGAGCGACATCTTGCTGTGATATTCCCGGATAAGGCCTTGCCGTTGAAGGTGAAACGGGAGCAAAGTCTCCAGGTAATTAGCAACGTCGACAGTAGACTGAGTCTGATCAACGTAGATTATAATCTTCTTCCGTGGTCGCTCATGTGGATTATACTGATACGGGATGACGAAGTCCAGGTTTTTCCAGTTATTGAATGCGCCAGTTATTGGGTATGCAGCGTAGATGAGGTTGCTCCGGTTCGATGTGAGCTCGATGACAAGGGCCGTTGGAGTTAGAAGCTCTTGAACGCAGGCCTTGACGTGTGGAGGGAGAGTTCCAGACATCGCAAGAAAGGGAACTCCAGATAGGTGGGTGCGCACGCCAGCAAGTTCTCCCCATGCAGGCCGAAAGGCAGGAAGCCCATACTTCGGTTCTCCAGCCGTGTACATGAAGTGGGCCTCATCGATATTGACACATCGGACCATTCTTGAGAAGCTCTTCAAGCGCAAAATGCGTCCGAGGCGAGGAAGATGACCCTTCGTGTATGTCAGTTGCTCAGCTTGTACAAGTAAGTGCCGAACACCCCCCGCTTGGATGCGCTGGTATTGCCCTTGAGTTGTGGGCACTGTACCAGATAAATAATAAGACTTCGCACCTTCCACACATCTGACGCGTCGGATGTATCCTCGTTGATTGCAACTGACTCAATCCCATAGCGGCCAAATTCCCTCACCTAGGGACAGGATAAATAGGAAAGAACGGGGCCGGCATACTCACCTGGGCTTCCTGAAGTCGTTTCAAAGGTGAAATTGTGATGGTAACTCCAGTGGGCTCGAAAAGCATGGGGAGAATCATGCACAAGGTCTTCCCAGATCCCGTCCCAGCGTTAACCAAGCAGTCGCGTCCAGCAAGAGTTGCGAGGGAGCTTTCTAGTTGGAATTGGCGTGGGCATTTTGCTCCCCCGGTGGCCGAGTGGAAGATCAGGCAGAGTCGTTGTGCGAGAACACGTTCCGAGTGTGAAAGCGTGGCCTGTTATAGGCGCATCCGGCGGGCCCCTTAGGGGCCACTAGGGGCATGTTCACGTGCATTTCCGGCTAAGGGCTCGGGCCGCGCGCATGCGCGGCTACTCGGACTTCTCGGATTATGGACTATGTACATACTCGAGCACACTGTACTAATACTACCGGACTCATTGCTGTTTCACGAACGCGCGGACACCGCGTGTTCCACAGTATATATTCCTGTACCGTACTTACAGTTACCTTAGTTCGAATATTAGTTCCTTCTCCGCACTCGCATCCTCGCCCCTCCTTGAGGAACCTCTCCCCTTCTCTCCTCGCCTCCGCTCGTACCCTCGGTACCCGCGTAGGACCCCCCCCCGAAATCCAGGGCACGCAAGAGTGTGGGAGGCGCAGCCAGTAGCTGAAGCCAAGCCCGTACGTACTCGCTCCCCTCGTTTCCCTCCGCGTCTCTACGAGGAACCGCGCACCCGCGGGTCCGCGTAGTCCGAGCCCCCGCGAGTGTGGCTCTTAACAGTATATTCGAACTCACAACCCAGCTCTTGCTCTCGTCCCCGCAAGTCCTTGCAAACGTCATGGCCGGCAGCAACCAAGCAGGCTCCTCGCGTACCACTCGCGTGAGCCAACAGGCCGCCGCCACCCTCGTCTCTCCGCTGATCTCCTCCGCTCACGCGCGCAGCCACGCGAACAAGGGTAAGGATCCCGTAGCTCCGCGTTCGCGCGCGGTGTCCTCGTCCGCCATACCCTCTTTTCGCTCCCCCACGGTCGCCTCGGGCGTCCCCGCGCAATCCGCTCTAGTCCCCAGAACACCCAAGTCTGAACCTGCCGCATCGTTCAACCCGTTCAACCCCCTCTCGCCAATCCAGTCACGCTCGGTTCCCTCGAACGAGGAGGAGCGCGCACCCTCGCCTCAGCCGAGTAACCGCGCGCCCTCGCCTCCGCCGAGCAACCGCGCGTCAGAACGGGGGGACGACGAACGGCAACCCTCGTCTCATGGCTCAGGACCGCGGCGCCCCTGGGATTCCGACAATGGCTCCGAGGACCACTTCCGCCCCACGGACCACGCTTTCCTCAACGCGTTGTCCGCGCTCAGCAGAGAGATCAAGGACATTCATCATCGTGAGTTATCCGCTACCCCCGCCGCTCCTTCCGTCTCCCGTCCCAAACCTCGCACCCCCGACCCTTATGACGGTTCCGACCCGTTGAAACTCAACACGTTCCTCGTCCAACTCAAACTCTACTTCGCCGCCACCCCCTCGCTCGCCTCGGACGAAGACAAGGTGACATTTGCCTGCTCGTACCTCAAGGGGAACGCGTTCGCCTACTTTCAGCCCGAGCTGATTGATGACGCCGCGGACCCCGAGTGGCTCCATAGCTACTCGACCTTCGTTCAAGTTCTCCAAGAGAACTTTGGTGCGTTTGACGCTACCGCGGAGGCCGAAGCGGCATTGGACCAGCTCAAGATGGGGGACAGGCAGCGTATCAGTAAGTATAACGTGTTGTTCCAACAGCACTCTGCGTTGGTGTCCTGGGGCCCCGCGGCTCTCCAGCACCGTTACTACCAGGGTCTCCCGGACAGAATCAAGGACGCACTCCTGAATCACCCGAAGCCGGGCTCGCTCCCGCGGCTCCGCTCCCTCGCGCAGGCCATTGACCAGCGCCACTGGGAGCGGGAGGCCGAGCGTACGCGTAACACCCGCGCTTCCGAGAAATCCGCGCCTGCGAAATCGTCCTCCGCGTCCACCCCGTCCTCTAAATCCTCCGCTCCCTCCTCTTCGAAATCTTCGTCCTCGGCTCCCCGCGCACCCGCGGCCTCCAAAGACTCCACTCACCTCGGCACCAACGGCAAGCTGACTCCTGAAGAACGTCAACGACGTTTCGACAACGAGCTTTGCTTGTTCTGCGGCGGCGCGGGGCACAAGGCGAACAAATGCCCCAAGAGTCAGAAAAAGGCCAAGGGCCGCGCTGCTGTCACGGAGCCCGCGGAAGACGCGGAATCCGCCGCGCACATCTCTGACGCTGAGTCGAAAAACTAATCGGCGCCTCCGAGTCTCCGGCTCGTGATGGTTGCCCTCCTGTTCTATGGCCGGCAGTTTGTAGACTAAACGGTTCCGCGCTTTCCTCGCCTTCCGCGCTTCACTTACTACTTACTTCTAATTCGCTTTCGGACTCCCTCGCTCTCTTTCGTGCTCTCGTTGATTCTGGCTCTACCCATTGCTTCGTAGATACTATGTTCTCTCGTTCACATGGACTCATTACGTACCCTATAGCTCCCATTAAACTACTGCTCTTCGATGGTACTTCTAACAACTTCATTACTGAAGCTATAGACATCCATCTCCGGTTCCCGTCTGGCGACAATATGACTGTCACTTGTCTTGTGACTCCTCTGGATCCGTCTTGCTCTGTGGTTCTTGGATACGACTGGCTCTCCCGCTACAATCCGTTGATTGACTGGGCTCAGAGCAGCATCACTTTCCGTTCCCCAAATCTCGACACTCCTAGTCTAAGCGCTTGCGCGCCGTCCGCGGCGCGCGCTACCTCTTGCATTGAAGCACCTTCGCCTTCTACGACACCTTCGACTCCGACCTCGGCTCCGACTTCGTCCTCTCGACCTGACATCTCGCTTGTCAACGCGGCCGCGTTCCGCACCGCGTCCCGACTCGCGGGGTCCACGGTCTTCCAGATTATGATACGACCCGAAACTACCTCCGCCAGAGCTGCTGGTGTAGCTGATCCTGATCTCTCCGCGGTACCCGAGGAATACCACGAGTACGCGGACGTTTTCAGCAAAGGAAAGGCCGACACACTAGCAGAACACCGACCCTATGACCTCAAGATTGATCTCGAAGACGGCGCCGCGCCTCCGGTCGGCGCCATGTACTCTCTTTCGCAATCAGAGCAGCAGGCTTTAAAGGAGTTCATCGACGAACACCTCGGACTTGGATTTATACGATCCAGCAAGTCGCCTCACGGCGCACCCGTCCTTTTTGTCAAGAAAAAAGACGGCTCCCTTCGACTTTGTGTCGATTACCGCGGTCTCAATCGCGTCTCGAAAAAAGACCGCTACCCCTTGCCCCTCATCTCGGATCTCCTCGACTCTCCGCGCAAAGCCTCGGTGTACACGAAGATCGACCTACGGCACGCGTACTACCTAGTTCGCATCGCCGAGGGAGACGAATGGAAAACTACGTTCCGGACCCGCTACGGGTCCTTCGAATGGTTGGTTGTACCCTTTGGGTTAACTAATGCGCCCTCCGCGTTCCAGCGTTTCATGAACGACATTTTTGCTGACCTCCTCGACGTCTATGTTATCATTTATCTGGATGATATACTAATCTACTCTGATAACATGGCAGATCATAAGAAACACGTCAAGGAGGTACTCCGCCGGCTCCGCAAGCACAAGCTCTACGCGCGCGCCGACAAATGCGAGTTCCACGCGGACACCGTAGAATACCTCGGCTACATTCTCTCCCCGCAAGGTCTCACCATGGACAACTCGAAAATCAAGACGATCCAAGACTGGCCGGAGCCGCGGAAGATCCGCGACATTCAATCTTTCCTAGGCTTCGCCAACTTTTACCGCCGCTTCATCCGTAACTATTCGGATATTGTGGTACCTCTGACCCGTCGCACGCGCAAAGGACTACCCTGGAATTGGGATCAGGCAGCGCGCGACTCCTTTGAAGCTCTGAAACGAGCATTCACCTCGGCCCCCGTGCTTACGCATTGGGTACCGGATGCACCACTCGTCGTGGAGACGGACGCCTCGGACTACGCGCTCGGCGCGATCCTCTCCATTTACACTCCTGACGGTGAAATCCACCCAGTCGCGTTTCACTCACGCACTTTCAGTTCTGTAGAGCTGAACTACGACGTTCACGACAAGGAACTTCTAGCCATTTTCGAGGCCTTCCGCGTCTGGCGACATTACCTCGAAGGTTCTGGTATGCCAATTGACGTGGTTACTGACCATAAGAATTTAGAATACTTCTCGACCACCAAGATTCTGACCCGCCGGCAAGCGCGCTGGTCCGAATACCTCTCGCAATTCAACCTCCTCATCCGTTTCCGTCCCGGAAGGCTCGGCTCCAAGCCTGATGCCCTCACCAGACGTTGGGACGTCTACCTTAGAGAGGGAGGTGACGACTATGCTACAGTCAATCCTCAGAATTGTAGGCCAATTTTCTCGAACGAACAGCTGACCGCGTCTATCCGCGCAACGTATCTCTGGGAGCCCGCGCTCCGCGGCTCCGTCATCATGGATACTGAAAAGTTACATGAAGATATTATTGCCGCTTACCTTTTAGATCCAGTCACTAAAGCTCGACTCGACAAACTCGAACCGCGGTGGTCGCGCTCCGAAGACAATCTACTTCGCCTCGACGGCCGCGTCTACGTCCCCGACCACGGAGATCTTCGCCTCCGCGTACTCCGTTTCAAACACGATCACATCCTCGCTGGACATTACGGCCAGAACAAGACTATTGAACTCGTTCGCCGCGAGTATACGTGGCCAAAACTTCGCGAATATGTTCAACATTATTGCAAGTCCTGTACGACCTGTATGCGTAGCAAGCCCCAGCGTCACAAACCCTACGGCAAGCTACAACAACTCCCCGTCCCCATTCGACCTTGGGATTCGATCTCTATGGATTTTATCGAGAAACTCCCGCCATCCCTCGGATACGACTCCATCCTCGTCGTAATGGACCGTTTGTCAAAACAAGGGATTTTCATTCCATGTCACGATACCATTACTTCGGAAGGTCTAGCTAAGTTATTCGTTATTCATGTCTTCTCTAAACACGGAGTCCCCGCGCACGTCACGTCTGACCGCGGCTCCGAGTTCGTCTCCCGCTTTTTCCGCTCATTGGGAAAAGGGTTAGACATGAAGCTCCACTTCACGTCAGGCTATCATCCTGAGGGTGATGGTCAGACGGAGCGTACTAACCAAACCCTCGAGCAGTACTTACGTGTTTATTGCAATTATCAACAGGATAACTGGGCTGACCTCTTGCCCCTCGCCGAGTTCGCATTCAACAACGCTCCTAGTGTTACCACTGGAGTATCCCCGTTCTTCGCGAACAAAGGCTACCACCCCAACCTCTCCCTTAATCCCGACCTCGACCTCGCCTCGGCCCGCGCGCGAGACTTCGTAACCAACCTCGACGAGCTTCACCAAGAACTGCGTACCGCGATGACCGAGGCGCAAGCCCGTTATCAAGGACCAGCTGATCGTCGCCGCGCCCCCGCGCCGGACTTCAAGGTTGGCGAAAAAGTCTTCGTGAAGGCCAAATTCTTCCGTACCACGCGCCCCTCGCACAAACTCGCGGAGAAATTCCTCGGTCCGTTCGAAATCATTCACCAAGCCGGACCCTCGTCCTTCACTATCCGTCTCCCGGAAAATCTCCGCGGGGTCCACCCCGTATTCCATGTCTCCATGCTTGAACCCGAGACGCCTAACACAATCCCTGATCGCGTTCAATCCCCTCCCCCTCCCATTGAAGTCGACGGTAACGACGAATTTGAAATAGCTGAAATTGTAGACTCAAAAATCGACCGTCGACGAAAAGTAAAACTCCAATACTACGTTCGATGGCTCGGTTACGAGCACACCGATGAAGAATTCTCGTGGCTCTCCGCGGATGAACTCGGGAACGCGCAAGAACTCGTCGCAGAGTTTCACTTGCGCTATCCTGACAAGCCCGGACCCGCGTAGCGGTCCTTCATCTCTTTTCTCTATTTTCTTTTTTCCGCGTAACCCGCGCTTCTACTTATCACTCTTTTCTTCCCCGCGCATCCGCGCCTGTATATTTTGTAGATATTCCTCCGCCGCGCGTACCGCGCATCCCATCATTATCCCTCACTACCGTCTCCGCGCGTCTCCGCGCATTCCCAACAACACTACACACAACAAGCCGCGCGCATCCGCGCCCCATCACAAGCAACTCGCTCGCTCCGCATCCGCGCATCCGCTCTCTCCATACCCTCTCCGCATCACTTATACACGATTCTCCTTCTTCTTTCCTCTTTCCGTGTTCTCTTACGGTTATTTTCTTGTTACTATTTTTCCTTGCTGATCCTCTCACACGTAGATTATCGTTGGACAATTTTAGATTACAAAAAAAAACCAAGAGCCAAAAAGAAAAAAAGAGAGAGAAGCTAGATACAAGTATATACTGATTTTTTTTTTTTTTTTTCCCTTGAGCCGCGGCTCGACGCGGCCCCGCGCTCAGTCCTCCTCGCTCGTCTCCTCGTCGTCCCTCGCCTTTCCCGTTCCCTTCCATCCCCGTCCTTCCTCCTCCTCTTCCTCTTCCCCCTCCTCGTCCGTTGTCTCCGCGTCCTCCGCGTCGCCAGTGTCACTCGTTGACGGCGCCTTCGCTTCATCGACCTCCATTTCGTTCCCCGCGCCCTCCGCGTCGTCCTCGCTGACGGGCGCGATCCGCTCCGATGACTTCGCCCAAGCCATCTCGAGCTCACGCTCCCCCGCGGCTACGCCCTCTGCCCCCATCACCTCCGCGATCCATCTGACGGTCTCCGTCAGCGCGTCGACTTTCCGCTCGAGCCGCGCGAGGGTCTCCGAGCGATTCAGCGAGGCGACCGACAGGTCGAACACCTGTGCAGCCACCTCGCCCAGCGCCTTCGCCACGGAGGGCTCCGCGCTCACCGCGGGCATCGCGCGCGCCGCAACACCAACGCTCGCCGTCCCGCAGCGGCCGTGTCGCTGCTTGCATTCCCAACACGTACGCGCCCCCTTGACACTGGTGTGCAAGTCAGCGAAAAACGAAACGGGAAGAAAAGAAAACACTCACACTCTTGTGTGACACTCCGAGTTGCGCTGCACGCACCCGAGGCACGGCACGTCGCGCAACGGCCCTTTGGGCTCGACTTCCTTCACGTCGTCCTCCGCCGCCGTCGCCTCCTTCACCGCCCCCTCCTTGCTTCGCGCCTTCGCTCGCTCCGCCGTGCCAGGGCCCGTACTACTTCCCGCAACCGCGCTAACCGCTTCCTCGGCGGCTTCGTCCTCGTTGTCGGTTCCTTGCCCGCGGGTCGCAACGTAATGCGCGACCGCCGCTCGCACCCGAGCGTCCTCCGCAGCCTTCCGCGCCCTCATCTTCTCCCGCCGCCGCACCCGCGCCTCCTTCTCCAGGCGAGCATCCGCCTCCGCGACGGTCGCGTCCTCCCGGCGCCGTTTCTCTTCGCGCCGCCGTCGCTCATCGTTTCCATCGTTGGGGCTGTCGTGGTTATCGCGGGCGCGCTTGTAGAGAGGAGCCATCTCGTTGCCTCGTTCCCCCGCGGCTCCGCCCCTCTTATACTCCTGACCCACTTCGCCTCCGCGCTCCCCCGCTCACGTGCGCGCAGAGGCTGACTCACCACGGACGCCCATGACGCACAGACCGCATCATCACAACCTCATCCGCGCGTCATGAGCGTCTAGGCCTCTATGGGTCTCGGCCTTAAAGGGGAGGTACTGTTATAGGCGCATCCGGCGGGCCCCTTAGGGGCCACTAGGGGCATGTTCACGTGCATTTCCGGCTAAGGGCTCGGGCCGCGCGCATGCGCGGCTACTCGGACTTCTCGGATTATGGACTATGTACATACTCGAGCACACTGTACTAATACTACCGGACTCATTGCTGTTTCACGAACGCGCGGACACCGCGTGTTCCACAGTATATATTCCTGTACCGTACTTACAGTTACCTTAGTTCGAATATTAGTTCCTTCTCCGCACTCGCATCCTCGCCCCTCCTTGAGGAACCTCTCCCCTTCTCTCCTCGCCTCCGCTCGTACCCTCGGTACCCGCGTAGGACCCCCCCCCGAAATCCAGGGCACGCAAGAGTGTGGGAGGCGCAGCCAGTAGCTGAAGCCAAGCCCGTACGTACTCGCTCCCCTCGTTTCCCTCCGCGTCTCTACGAGGAACCGCGCACCCGCGGGTCCGCGTAGTCCGAGCCCCCGCGAGTGTGGCTCTTAACATGGCCATCCATTGGGCCGGAGGCTGTTGTTCCTGGGAAATAGTTTGCTCAAACATGTGTGATACATCAGAGGGATCAAGATCCCGTAGCCGTGACAGGTCCGCCAGTGATATGGGTGTAGCCATGAGCTTGTATTCGCGAAACGGAGGAGAGATGCAACGTTCACAGACCAACAACTCTAGTTCAACCCATCGATCACAACAACAGCCAGCCAATCAGAGCACAGACGCCACGCGAGATAAGTCACAGTCCCTTCCCCATTTATCCAAGTTGCGCAGAACCGTATTTCAAACCCAGATCTCCAGGACTCCGTATACACGGTTTCCTCTTCGAGCGACAACATCAAGTTCATACGGAGGCCAGTCACAGGACTACATTCAGCACACTTTGGGTATGTAGCTACATGGGCGATAGCAACCTACGTGTCATCGATGTTGGCATCATTACAGCAGTTGTTTCCATGCAGCCATTCCCAGTACATGTTGGAGAGGTTGACCAGGGCCGTTGGTTTGTGGTTGAAAAGGCTGGTCTAGATGATGGTGACCTTGTAGTAAACAATGTCCTTGATGCCGTAGATAGGTGATTGTAATTATTTCCTAACCGAACATGACTTGCAATGTACCTCAAGCGAACTCCTTTGAGCGGACTTTGTGTGAACTTCCATCTTTGGAAATCTAAAAAGGCGCCCACGAGCCGTGTGCATTTTCGAACTTGTCTCCTAGCCTCTCTCTTCCTACCACCATCATCACGATTTCACAACCACGACATGGACAACCCAAGTTTCTGGCCATCTCCGCACTCTTCCTCGTTCTCAAGACGCGCATTCACACCGGTCTTAGGTAACCAGCCCAGCTTTCCGCCGCCAGAATTTCAGCACATGCCCTCCACCGAGAACCGCTCTCTCGAGATTATCCGAGGCGCATCTCACCACATGTTGCTGGCATCTGGTAATTAGACTTACTTAGAACTTCACACTCAATGGATAAAGGCAATGTCTGAGCTAGACGCAGAGAAGTACGTTCCTTGCCCCTACTTGCACATTTTGATAACTGTATGCGCTACTTTAGGCGCGTCAACAGTGTGTTACAAGCATCATCAACGACATATCAAGCAGCTTTGTCAACCCGGATGCTCAACTCGGCTAGTGAGGTGAACACACCCCCAACGGCTTCGTCACAACGTCTCCCAAAGGTCGAGAATCCACTGAGTCCCATTCCACACGAAGAATGCCCTGAAGTCAGGTTCTACACACTCAGTGATTGGGAGCAATACAAGAAGGAGCGCCTGGAGGCGGGAGAAGTATACTCAAAACTGGCCTTCCTCGAAGATATTCGCGGTCGCCCCGTTTCCGAGTCACGTCGACGAGAAATGACACGCATTCTGCATGAGTGCTTCAATGAACTATTTGCAGCGAATGCGGATCCACCAACGTGGGGCAAGAAACGAGAATCGGCGGGCGAGTACACATGCCAGCAACTTCTCAAAAGATGCGAGGAGTTTCGGTATTGCCAAGATGGTAGGTACAAAGCGAACCTATTTGCTAGCATCAAGTATCCAGATTGGAGCCGCGACTCACGGAGCACTGGCCGGTTAAAATGTCGTGAGTGAAAACGCATATATTGACGCCTAGCTAACAACATGGATAGGTGAAAGTTCTGGACGTAACATAACCTCTATCCCACCACCGCCGAAGCGCCACCGAAAGCAGATGACAGCGACTAGCATCAAAGTCAAAGTCGAGAAGCTTGACTTGATAGACTTGAGTCATGACTCGGATGAGGGTGATCAGAGTGGTGCAGGTGTGTATCATATTCTCAGTTGCTGCGCGCGTTGACTTCGGATGTCAGCTTGGATCGCACCTGATATCTATTACAATGAACCTTCTGCCGAAGCCTCCAAACCCCCAACATCGTACGCAACCGGCATCGATCTGCCTCAGCAAAACCTGGGGAACTCAATCCCGGAAACAAACGATGTCGATATCACGGCGGCTGAACAGCCTCGTCAACCAACGAAGGGCAATGTCCATTCCCTTACATTCAATCCAGGTGATCCAGCGCCAACTGCCAACACGATTAACACTCCAGACACCCGCAGTGAGAAGCCGGTTCAACCCGATCAGCAATTGAAGCCGCGACAGCTCGTCAAGCGTGTACCTGCAGCTGCAATCACTCTACCCTCTCCAACAATCTCGATCAGAACCGGTCCAGCCAAACTCATTCGGCAGGTAAGCCCCATAGTTACGCCTAGCTGCTGTTGCTCACATCATTACGGCGCTGGGCCTAGGTCAATCCCCTGTAGCAGCTTCCCCTTCTTTGTTGCAGTATTCACTCACCAAAGTTGTTTACAGTGCCGGTTTACTTGTACCCCCATCCCAAGTCATCCCACCCATCCTTCTTCCAGCTCGCAACAAAGTCGGAGTCGCTCAGGCCACCCAACCGGACCAAGACCCTTCGGCATGCGGAATGGCTGGTTCCGACACACCAGATAATAGTAGATTCCCGCCGCCTCTCCAAGGGACGGCCTCGACAAAAAAACGGACCCCTGTGAAGCCAAATTCATTGTCAACGCCACGGTAAGTCCGACTCGCATTCCGATCCCGCAGCATCGCAACTTACTAATGTGCTGTTATCACCATTCGCAGCAATCTCTATCTCATCGACTACGTCAAATACTACCCGGATACGACAGCGGCGGAGTACAAGGTCGTCTGGGACTCACTAGTTTCAACGGAGGTCAAACAGGTGAGTCAACCATTCGTTCACAGAGCCCGCTGAAGCTTCCACACTGTAGGAGTACTCCCAACAACACAAGCTAGATGCCGCGTAAACTCGGCACATCCAACGCCCTTCTTCCTCTGGCTCCAACTTCATCGTTTTGACCAACGGTCTGGACTTCGCTTTTCAGTCTCTCCGCTACTGGATTACCTCGAATGCACATGCCCGCACATGGACCCCTCCGGATTCTGGCTCACTTCAACGTTACGCTGGGACACTTGTATCTGGACTTCAACTTCTCGCGGACTTCAACTTGACTTCATCCTGTACTCACGCAGCCAACACATAGCTCAGATTACTCAGACGGCATCGGAAAATAACTGTACATTAGTAACTCAGTAGCACTCGGTTAATATCAGATATGCCCATGTTATTAAAAAATGTTGCTCTTCCTAGCTCGGAAAACCAATCTGAGACAGCAATCAAAATCTGAGAAAACTGAGCTTGCGCTGAGTTGCGGAAATCTCGGCCTTGCTCAGCTGACGCCAGCAGATGCCAGCGCAGGTTTTCACTGGGGTATAGGAGTAGCCCAATGAAGCGAACGAACTCTAGGCAATTTCCCACCGCTGGGAAACCTTCGACGTTCGAACGGGCGTGAGGCGAGGCTTCCATTACAGTTGCTGTTGATGATCAGCGAACAGCAGCGAGCGAGTACTGTATCACGAACGTGCTGATATATTCATATATCTGACCGATGGAATGATATGGAAGGAAAGAGTGTGGTTCGTAGGGGCGCTCGAAAGGCCAGCGAAGGCATAGCATGTATGATGAAGGTCATATGTTGGTTTTCGAAGCCGAGAAGTTGACTGGTAAAACAGAAAACTTGATTTAGGCATAATTAGGATGGCAAGTCGAAACACACGAACCCGCTTCCACAGCGGTGCTCGGGTTTATTAAAAAACATCGTTGCTTTGAGCTCTCGTGCGGTCTGGCGTGCCCACTAAGTCCTACGAGGATCGAATTCGGATATGGTTTGAATCGGTATCCGTCTTGCACGGTGTCGAGGTTGTGGTTGAAAAGAAGCTGATGGGTCACAGAGCGTCACACATGTGCATACTTTACCGAAGTGCGAGTCTGGCGCTTATGCCCAAACAACCAAGGTCCGCGTGATCGTGCGTCACTGACAGTTGGAAAAGCTTGGGAGAAGTGACTGTCCTCTCCTCACATTCCCCATCCTTCTTCAGCGTACGCGTCAACAACCCTCGGGCTCAAGGAGGTGCAGTGATTAGTGAAAGTCTCGAGGGTTACGTCCCACCGTGCGTTCTCTGCCTTTTTCTAGGGTGTCGGACCTGACTAACTGTCTGCAGACTCCTCAGCTATTCTACGTCGCTCTTCGCTTTCGTAGGCTGCAGAAAAGAAGGCGGCACACTACTACCGATGCACTCAAGGCTACTATGTCCAACGCCAACACGTCACCGTCAAGACGCGTCATCACGATCAACAACAGTAAGTTGCCCGAGACTCAGGCCACGCTAGACGACAGCGTGTACAAGGCCCTCATCCCTGCTCCATATCCCATACTCTCCCATACTCTAGACACGCACGGGAGCTCTATTGTCATGAACCACACCGACACACGCTACGATGCTGCTTACCAAGCCGCGGCCGATTGATTGAGGTACTACTAGGGTGCGCGACTGGGTGAGCTGAGACGAGATTTGTATGGCGTATTATCTTCTGACCACTCGTATCGTGTAGGTTCACCTGGCACCCTCATCAATTGAAAGTAAAGCTCCTTTCCTTCTTCCCCACCCAATTCCCTCAGCTTCTAGCCTCTGCTTCTGATGAGCTTCCTTCCCGGAATCAATATACGCATTTTCGGCGACTCTAACGGCGCAGAGCTCACTGAAGCGTACGCGTATAGAGACTAGTGCAGTTCTCCGGTCGCGGGATAACCACAATATCTCAGACATCGCTAGCGGCTCTGCCTCTTGACATTTTCGCTCTCCCTTTTGTCGCTACACTTCGTCTCTGTCATCCGATTACTATGATACACATTGAGTATCGTATCACAATCACGGACAATTATAAATAGACTTCAGACCATGTAACGTAGCAAAGAGAGCAGACGGCAGCCACGGCGCACGCGGGCCCGCCTATGTAGTAGGGGGGAGTCAGTATAGGCGTTAGAGGGATGCCATGCAGCGTACTGCGTCTCGCCAACTGATTCTCGGCCGCCAGTTTCTGGATCGCAGTTCCCGGCTAGCCCTCAACTCTGGTTGACTGCGGTGTCCACGTTCTTGGCAAGACGAGGGATACTCGTAGATTTTATCCTCCGCCCTGCAGTCAGTACGTGATCCAGTTCCCTGGTTCTTTTACGTCGTAGAGTATAGCGACTAGACATGATAACAAGCTATGTGAAAGCCGCTGAAGTTGACGACGAGATCCTGCGTCAGCCGCAAACCAGCCTGGTATGGCTACCGTTGAGCTTGAGGCCTCAACGCCAAGTCGTAACCATAAGAAATGATACACATTTTTATCAGCTACCCCAGATACAGCCTTCGCCTTTTACCGTCTCATCTCAGCATCACAGGTCGTAGCTACATATCACAGCGTATCGCCATGACCAATTTCTCTCTAGCTTCCTGGGATACCTTTCACGCCGCGTAAATAGTCTTGAAAGAATCACTGACATGGTCAATTTCCCTGACGGCACTACTCCCACTCAGCTGAACGAGAACTGACCAGTGTAATGTTGCAAGGTCGAGGCAAGGGGTTGGGCGCTGTTAAGGAGTTGGCGGCGACTCAGTCCGGTCACACACGGCCCGATTCATCCGGCTTCTCGAACCAATCGCCAACCAACTTCCATGCTCTTCGTAACCGCACGCAACTAGACTCCGGTATTAAAGACGAGCTCATGACCGGCGCGAATGAAGCTCCGACCCTCGTCACTCACATACTGAACGTACGCCATTGGTCCAGAAAGTCGAAATGCCACGTTCAACACCTCAAAGTCGACCCAAGAGACCGTTGCGCGGCTTTCCCGCTGACATTTGGCGAAGGTACGTCCGCCGTTCTTTCGTGGGTACAGGTGCTGATGTGTGCTCTACAGAACCGACGTGCTGTGCTGTTTATTTACGCCTCATACACGGTGTGGAAGAAGAAGGCGGCGGGCTTATTTGCAGCTTCAGGTAAGCTCGTAATCCTGTTTCCATTCAGCGCTCCACGAAAGTACCACCACTGGTACCAGACAATCCGCAGGTCCCATCGTAGCCCAATATACGGCAGATCATCCAACATCCAGGGCAACGCGTCGCGCTATAGAAAAGGAGTTGCGTCGTCTCCCTACTGATACGGTGTAACGGCTCCACGGGACCCAGCGATGAGGTTCGCGGACGACTTTTAGGTAATTTTTCGCGCTGTGTTTATGTATTTGTACACGGATACGATGGGCCAGTATCTGCGACTCAAACAATGCCTCACGGCCGAGCGGTACTTATCCTGGACGGGGGGCGGACGGAGAGAGATCTCAGAGTGATTGCACTGAAAGGATTTGACGCTATACTCAGTAAGCGGCTCTCCTCTCCAGCTGACGGCGGACTAACTCTTCGCCAAACTCTCAGACGCGTGATGCGCTGATTAGCCGCGAACGCGACTTTTCAGTGCACGGAGCCGATGTGACGCCCCGAACTTTGGTTACCTGAAGTTCGTCGTAATTTGGATGTCGCAGAGAGATGGCCATTCGTCCATAGAGAGGTGAGTGTCTCAGCGCGTTTTTAGGTAAGTAATTGTATATTCCTCCTGCCCAACGCCTTGCTGATTCTCGAATTACCTCTGCAGACCCTCGATCTTCTACGCGACTCCATCTTGTCGTACATTCCTCTATATGCAGCCGGGCGCGTCATCATCGTCGTTTCGAATGGATATTTCCGCCCACCAGTAAAACTCTGTGGGGACTTTCGACGAGGTAAGACACGCGTTTCCTCCTCATCTCGCGGGCGGTAGCTGATATGGTGTATCTACTTATAGGTCCGCTGGCCATCAAGTTGTAGAACCGACGACTGGCTAGCTGTCGAGGATCTCAGACGCTGTTGAGAGAGTCGGCATTGCGCAGCAGCATCCAGTAGGTAGGTCTCTTGTTCACTATCGGCTCAACGCTACACCGACCACACCAAGGGGCCAACTCCTCTTCTCACTTGTAGACAAATCTCTCTGTGTAACACGAGCCTCTAGCAACGGGATTCAACGAGCATTGGCTCCGCTACTTTGTCAGTACGATAGTACGCAAGGCGTGTCGCGGTTTCTTGATGTCTCCGAGTTGGAAATGTTGATTCATCCGGTCTAAACGGCCAACGGGCCGCTCCTTGTCTCCCTCGCGCGAAAAGTCGTGCTACTTGCCGCTCACCTTTGATCTAATGCACTGCCAAAACTGTGGAGAGCATCGCTCCCCTCGCCCCATCAGTGCGGTGGATGAGGCACCGCAATGCCTTGTCGCAGCTTTCCTCCCATTTACTCGGTTATCGTTTCATAGACGCGTCGGGGGTACTCGACGTATTGCCGGCGAGGCGTTCTGAGGCAGTTCCTTTCTGGACTTTTGTATGCTTGGTTCAGATGGATTGCTGCCGTATCCTAGTGCTTTAACGGCTCAGGACAAAGATAAGCGTATAATCCACGGTTTGAATCGTCTAATCTACATGTGTTCGCATCCCAGGTGGACTATTGACTTTCTATAACCTGCCGCGGTGCAAGTACCGAGTAGCAGCTCGCCGTGCCCATCAACCGCCGTGTATCTGATACGGTTACACGTATACTCATTAACCCTAATCGGTATCCTAGCGTTGTAACAGCTGGCAGTATAAATAAAACTTCTTTTCGCCCACCTTGCGGCGAAGTCGTCCTTTTCAGCCAATGAAACTCTGCCCCGAAGACCATACCATCAGCGCAATCGGCAAGTCGTTGTGAAGTTGTGGGCAGCAGTGCAAGCGAACTGCGTGTATTGCGGGTCTGCACAGACCACCTAGCTGTCAGCTCGGGCAGTGCACGGACCTTTTTGGCGTTGGTTGGCAGCCAAACAAAGCGGTCCCCTCCTTCTGTTCGCTCCCTCTCGTTGTTGCCGTCGATCTCATTCTACGACGAGATCAAAAGGCAAGTCTCCACCGAAAAAAATATCAGAACTAGCCGCAGGAATACGACGGACGGATATTTTTGTTTGAAGGCTGGTACGTGGCGTGTTGTCTTCTTTTTTTCTCATCTTCGTCTTTCGGGTTTCCTCTGCGACGTCTTCGACGTCTTCGCCACTTTCCACGTACTCGCCGCTGGGCCCTCCTCGAGCCTCCTTTATTCACCTCGACCTCCCTACATCAACGCCGCCCAGTCTTCCCCCGACGAGCAGTTTTGATAACAATAGATTCTTTCCTCGCATCCCGCCACCCTCACGTATTGGGCGCCGTCTCTTCTCGTAAAAGCCGCCAGCGCCCCGCCACGCCATCAGATTTTCAGGCGATAGCACGCCATGCGTCACGCCTTCTTTCGCTGGCTTTGATCATGTCCTTGCTTCGCGATGTGAATCTCCCGTCCAACCGTCCATGCCATCCTCTCGCCGTCGGCCCCTACAACAGCTTTTGCCACCCCCGGTGTTAGAGTACCTCTCCGTCGTCCTTTAGTATCAGCGCTGCTCAGGCCATTCCCAGACGCTGAACCTGGCCCTCCCCCCACCCTTCTTCAGCGTGTCCCTCTGTGTGCTATCCTTCCTCGCGCCTTCCGTCACTCTCCAAGTAAGGACTCCGTGCATGACGCATGTAGCCTCTCCCTTTGCCTCTCTCACCAGCTCCTTGCTTCGCATCGTCGACCTTTCGTGCTCGGTGAGTCTCTCCTCCTCCGAGGTCAGCCTACGCGCCCCATTCCATCAAAATGCCTAACACTGCTCACACGTACTCTCTCATGGACAACTCGTCGGTCTTCCTCTGCCCATATACGCGACGGGCTCTCCCTCGCCCGCTCACGCCACCCGCGCCGGTACTTGTAGTTTATCCGTCCCGATGACCATTGAGTTTTGCCCGTTATATATGCATCCCAGTTCCTTTCCTCCGTTCGTTGCCGAACTAGCGATTCCCTCCGTTCGTTGCCGAACTAGCGATTCCCTCCGTTCTCCGCCCTCACAATTTCACAGCGTCGCCACACGATGTGTCGAGATGTTGAGTGACCAACTTGTTGGGGAACTTCGTGGACGTCTCTCGGCAGCGTAGGTCGCTTTTCTGTGTTTTCTTCTTCTCGCCCCTCCTTGCTCAAATATTGATCTGCATATTCCTCGCGTCAACGGCGCTCAGCGCTAGTCCTATGGATTGCTCTCAAATGTAGCACCGCCCGCCTACACTATTCTCCCCTTCGTCACGCGGGTGTAACTTCACAGAGTACTCCCACGATCCCTGTACTTATTCCCCGCCCAGCCCCTGATACCAGTGAGTGCTAGTACTTGAGATCGAGTAATCGAGTTTGCATATCGTTGCCTGCTGCGCAGATCGTGAGGGACGACTGAGTGTGGATTGCTTGGATATGTCCGAGGTCTTCTGTCCATCTCTTCGTCTGCAACCTTTTGCGGAGTCATCAAGTGATCGCGATGGTACTCTTTCAGAAACTTGCCCCTCTCCTGGCGTCGTCTTGCGCTAGGATCGTATAGTAGGAGTCTGCGCTTTTCTTGCTACGCTCCTCTACCCCTGCACCTCTACCGAATCTATACTGCGGCCGAAGCTACGCCTTGTCATTGCCGTTGCCCAAATCCAATAGTCCACCGAATGACTGAGACGACGGGTATCAACTCGACAGGCGAAGCATCGTGCAGACGCCGTCTCGTTGGATCAGGCACGATCCACAAGGTCTGCGTGTGTCTGCTTCATACTATCGTCCCAGCGTATCATGTTGGCGAGCTTGCGTATACGGATCGTGCACATATGATATACCATGGATGGTGATGCATGGCAGATGATAAACCGCCGTGCACGAGCGCCATGGTGACACAGTAAGAGATGTCGAAGCAGAGGCTGTTGCTCGGGAGCAAGCGGGGCAAATGGTATTGTACGTGCCCGACCCTCCGCAGTTCCCGTAAATATCGAAGGAACAAGCCAATAACGTGGTAATCGCGTGCAACAAGCAACTGCGTAGGAGAGAGCGGGGGAAGTAGAACTACAACATAAGGGAACACTATTGTTTGTCTTCGGGGAGACGATGCGTGCTGTCCAGCGCATCGTAAACACTTGAGCCGAATCGTAAGATGTGATGTATGTGGTATGGGATCATAGACGAAACAGCGTGGACGCCAAAAAGTAGCAAACAGGGTGCTAGTAATATGCAGCAGAAGCTGGTAAACGATGTGTCCGTCTGTCCGATGGCAGCTGAAGAAGAGGAACGCCAAGGGGGTAATCACTACGGTGCGTAGGTCGCCCCAACCGGCGGGGAATGGTTGGCAAGGGGGACGCGGGGACGGCGCAGCGTTGTCTAGACGTCGAGTGGGCTGCATATGCACGCCGCAATAGATATGAAGCTGCTTCTGACC
The DNA here is from genome assembly GCA_017499575.1 of Sanguinoderma rugosum. NCBI lineage: Eukaryota > Fungi > Basidiomycota > Agaricomycetes > Polyporales > Polyporaceae > Sanguinoderma > Sanguinoderma rugosum. The sequence goes on along the minus strand of VTPW01000003.1, from coordinate 4,216,934 downwards.
TCTCCCTCTCCGTCCGCGAAAGCCATTGGTCGACAGCACATGCCGAACAAGCATGGAGTCTATGAGCCTCGACGTCGCTATCTTCTCCCCCTGCTTCCTCGTTCCTCCTTCTGGCCATATGTTTGACAAGCCTTTGGTATAGCGACAATAGCTAGGGAGGCGTGCAAGGCGCTCTCTGTTGGCGCATGACCGTAATCCTCGCATCCACAAGCAGGGAAACATGGTTGGCTCGAACGTCTGCGCCAAACGCGTGCGCGCATTTACGGGCAACGGAGGACGGGGAGTAAGTGTCCTGTATGGCTCGATGGGCAACCGAGCCTCCGCACCCTTGGGGTTTCAGCCATTGGGAGAGTGTCATGACCGAGGAAAAAATGCGGAGTCGATCCTCGGAAAGAAATGGGAGGAGGCGGGGAGAGGCAGAAAGACCCCAGGGTATGGACTCTTGTCGCATTCGTCTATCCAGCGACAAAGGAACGACGTACTTCGTGGTTTTCTTTGCAGAGTCTCAACGGAGGAAAGCGCCGTGTGCAGTAAGGCGGCGTAGAGGGAGGAGCCTTGGACTGAGACAGTGCTCGGCGTGGCGGTTTTCGCGCAGTGGAAGGTATATTGAAGCGGCGTGCTACGTGGCGATGTTGTCTTTGCAAAAAAGGACGGGTCCCAACATTCCTCCCCCTCGTCCGGCGTTGACCAAATACGCAAAAGCTTTGGTGTCGTGTGGTGAGAGCTGTTGAATCTTGATAGTTGAGTGAAGCGGTACAGCATACGTCGGCAGCGTGTCAATCAGGTGATAGCTGCTCATCGTAGTTGTACTATATCGATATTTGTGATGGACGCAATGTCGAGCGGAAGGCGGGGAGCAGTGCTCTTGATGAGCGAGCGTTGGCCATCGTGTGAGCTGTGTAACAATGAATCATGAATGCGGGTGTAGTAGCAGCCGAAGAAAAGGAACGAACTATAGAGAATTTCCCAACGCTGGGAAATCTTCGAAGTTTGAACGGGCACGATGTGAGACTTCCATTGCATCCACTTTGATGAACACACGGCGAACACGATAGCGCGACTATTGAACCACGAACGTGCCTGATCCACTCATATATCTGACAGAGGGAATGAAGATGCAGGAGTAAAGGGTCCGGTTCGTAGAGGCGTCCAAAAGGTGAAGCCTCCAGGTGAATGCATGGCGTGCTGTATACACGGATCGATCCTCCATGCCGATGCGAGGGAGAGGGTATGCCTTCGGGCAGAAGCACCAGGGGACACCCAGATAAAATAAGCATCAAACCCATTAAAATGAGAGGCATCTCCGTACGAGAACAAGCGATTTCGCCTACAGGATGCTCAGGAAGAGTTGGGCGCTTCCTGAAATTGATGACTTGGTCCGGTCACACATGTCGCGGCGGCACCGGCCCGCTAAGCAAGACACGTTCTTAGCGCAGACTTTGCGCCCATCGCCAACCAACCAACCAAACATGCAAAAGGCTCACCCTGGCTGTTTGCCGAACGAACAACCAGGGAATCGAGACGCCGACGATACCCCAAGGTTAACCCATGGGACTCTGCCCTCTTTCCAGTGTCCACCCATCTCAAGCAGAAAAAGGGTCTAAATGATCTGCGAATACGGTATGACAAAGCGTGTATATCACTCTCTGAACGGGTGTTAATGTCATTTTATAGTCCGGAGGAGCCAGTCATCATCTATACCTCGTGCACGATCTGTAGAGGACTATCTGTGGATGAGCTGCGATGGGGGTTATGAGGGAGGGTGTTCCCTGCATCGTCAGGTGAGTCTACTTCCACTGAACAGCGAATTCCCATCAACGCTCAAGGTGTGTAGGTGACGAACCAGTGGATTCCATCCGTAGCTTCCGACATGGCCGGTCCGCACAGATGCGTACCCACGCAAAGCATCGCTTCGCGCACTCAACGAGGATCTCTTCGACGGGTACGGTTCTACGGGGTCCTGTTGTGAGGTACGTAGAGCGCTTGCTAGGCTGATTCGAGCTCCGTTACTTGAGTTCTGATTTGCTTTCCGCAGATACAGCACACCGGGGTTGATATCCAATGGCTACTACCCTTGCGTTACCGAACGAGGGATTCGAGATAGTTGCGAGGGTTTTGACGCAGAATCAATGAGCATGGCTCCCGGTTTCTATCTAATGCCGGGCTGATTCGCTTGACTTGGTTCAGTGTGTCACGTTCGAGTGACGCAATCTTCTTCAAGAGCCGATAGCGCGAAGCAACAGGATGCGTTTGACGAAGTCTGGGAATCCTCAATATATTAGACATGGCTTCTTTCTGAGGCTCGCCTTACTTTTTTCACGCCGGTCTTGGGGTACTGGGTGACTGTCTACATACTTATCTAGCTTTGCGATACTCGTGGTGTCAGCGTCCTCGTGAAAGGACGCGAAATCGTGATGAATAAGAAAGTCGGGCAAACGTCACACATCTTAGTGCTAAATGCCTTTCGTCGGCGCACCCCTCTGCAAAGTAAGTTTGGGTATTCCCGTCCGTGCTGTATACCAAGCTGACTGCGGAACTGCATTCAGAATGGCTTTGACACACTTTGTAGAAAGACTCCCCCGCCGTGTATGCCCCGGTTAATTTTGTGTCACTAACGCGTACTAGGACCTACAGCATGAACCTGGTGGCTGAAGCGCTGAAGGGTTGCCGAGGAATCTGTGAGTCCCTGTTTGTTCTCAACCCTCTTCGAGCAGAAATTCCTCCAGCGGCTGTTCACGAACATAGTAAGTCGCTGGTTCTTTGGGATACCACATGAGCAGGGATTGACGTTGGTGCTGATACGATCTCTCTGCGGATGCAGTTGGTGATCCGAATCCGGGTTTGGGAAGTCGCGGGCGCCGTTGATGAAGCGGGCATAACATAGCCGGATGTTGTAAACTGGACAGTCGGGAGGATGATTCTCATCACCTCGAGCTCGGTGAAGGCGGCTCATTAATATATGGTTAGTCCTTCGATCTAACATCCGTTAAATTTGGGGCTGAGCATGCAGAGTCTTTGATAGGAAGCATTCAAGGCTTTCTTCGTTTCTTATGCCGTCTTCTTTCCTTATTGTAGGCTATTGTAGTCCTACACGCGTACACGCCGCGTCCCTGTCATGAAATTTTGGTCTGTAGACGAGCCAATAAACAAGACTTTGATAGAAAATCCGTGGATCGTTTACTGTTCGATATTGTTTGCTGCACAGCCTGCAAACATAGCAGAGTCTGAGAGTGGTGTCGAGGCGCGAAGGATGAGCTGCCTGTTCACGGACCCAATTTATTCTGCCCAACCAAACAAAGTGTCAGACTGCTTACTCCGATTCTTTCTCCCTTTCCTCCAGGACTCGTTGGCCGACGCTGGGGCGCTGCACCGTCGATGTATCCTGGCGAGGTGTCTATACTTTTACGTGCGCACGGAATTGTTCATAACCAAGAGCGAGTTGTTCACTCCATTTTCCCTCTCTTCTCCGTCTCTTGGGGCACCTCGATTTTTTCAACATCTTCTTTTCACCCGCCGCCACGCTCGGTTTTCTGTCAGTCTAGCTGCCGCTATCTCTCCACAACGAGCAGTCTATCAGAGTCCTTCCCCCCCATCCCGCCGCCCTGACGTAACGCCCGCCTTCTCATTTCGCAACGGCCGTCAGCGCTACGTACATGCTGCTGACGCCCCTAACCTAGCAGTAAGACTCTCGATGATGTACGTAGTGCCTTTCCCTGGTGACTCTGGGGCTGGTGATTGATACGATCTGCCTATTTGTCCGTAGATTTGGTAGATTTGGTGACTATCACGCTAGCTTATCAATGTGCCAGCTAGCGCTTAACGCGTAACGAGCGGTAGAAGTCCTGGAAAGGGAGTTCGAAGAGCTTAGGGTTCGCTGCCTTGCGAACACGAGTGCGCACAAAGTACGTCGCGGTTCTTGGATGCGTTTGAGTCAGAGATGCTAATTCCCTTCTTCTACTATCGCGTAACGAATCGGGTGTACGTCCACCTGTCTTCCAGGCAGCTACATTCTTCAATTGTCTTTGGCACTGGTATCACGCGATGCACGCAGATATCCTCTATATACGCAGGTCTTACGCCTTAACGTACTCGGGAATGTCCCGTTGTTGTAGAACATCCAATGTGACTTTTTTCCTTCCCTACGAGCGCCGTCCTGAGATTTCCATCCTGACGCTTCTCCACGCACCATAGTACTCTGGGCGCTGGCGGTGTTGGTGTTGGCAAGTTGTACATTTAGCCACGAAGAGCACTGGCGGGGTTGCTGGGCCCTCGGCAGACCCTCCATTGTCAACTCCGCCTACGCACGGACCGTTTCAGGTTGATTTTGCGGGGCCGATCGCCTCCCTCTCTCGCTGCTGCTGCTTCTGTCCTTCCACGACATTCTTTACGCTTTTTCATTGGCTCTGTTTTCGCGCGCCGATATCCATAGATAATAACTCGGACCTGGAAAGTGGACGTCGACGACGTGTATCTTTTTTCCACAAATCCTGGTACGTGGCATGTTGTCTCCTTTTTTACCTCTCTTGGGTCGCCTCGACTTCCCCCCACCTTCACGCTATTCTCCCCGTAACCTGCACCCTCGTCTTCCCCCGTTCCTCGTATCCCTCTCTGAAGGAGTCTTTGCTTTCGCTCCCCCATCCCGCCGCCCTAACGTCCGTAAGACCCGCCATCTCTTCATGAAAAGCCACCAGCGCTCCGCCACGCCATCAATAGGTCAGGCGGGTCAGGCGCCAACGACTACTTTCACCTGCATCCTGTCCACACTTGGTGTCATTTCCCGGCTCTGAGTACTGAGTTCTTCGCTGTGAGTCTCTGTTCTAACTGTTGGAGACGTTCTCCTGCAGTATTTTCCCGCCCCGTGAGTCTCCTGAATTCCCAGCGGTTTAACCCGCCCCCCTCAAATTCGGGCCTCTGGTTCTTAGGGCCCCACCTTGTCTGCAATGACTATAGGCGGCTAAATCTTCTTCGACACCGTGAGTCCTTCATAAAGCGCATATGTAGTAAGTATGCCGCTGCTTGTCATCTCCCTCTTTCAGGCGCAATAGTCGACTCAGTATGGGACGTGTTTTTTCTGATTGCGCCATGTGCAGTGTCGCCAACACTTTGAATACAGCTTGTGGCGAGTACTGAGCACTGAGCACTGAGCACTGAGCACTGAGCACAAGCACTCAGGCTCGGGTCTAGCGTGCCTTGCGACTCCCTCCAACGTCGCTTATGGTGCGCCAGCATTGTACAAGTTGATTGCGAAGCGCGGCACTGCGAGTGTATCAAAAAGGTAGCCTTCTCAGTCTCCTAACGCCCTGCTCTCTGAGCTATCCCATCCACGTGCTTCTTTCCGTCCACAGATAGTGCTTCCTCTTCTCTAGCACGAAGTAATGCCCTGTCTAAATCTCTCGCGGCTTCGTCTCCCTGCGGATAATGCTGCCGATGTCGAGGCTTCTTCTCTGCGTCGTTGGCCGGCGTCAACCCAACAAGCCACCCCTCGTCATCCACTGGGTCTCACCCACCTCATCGAAGCCATCATTATGATTTTCATATCGCGTATGACTTCCGGTTCTCGCTGCATCCTCATCATCAGACTTCGGAGTCGCTGGGCGCTGGTGTTACGTTCTGGCTCTTCCTTCACGGCGTATGCCGTCTAGATTTATCCGGCTGCCTATGATCGCCTTTCCTGTCTCATGGTTGATGGCTCTCCCTCCCGCCCACTCTGGATCGTGTCCATCTTGTGGTATATAGCCACCTTTATATCAATTCTGTTCAACAAGTTCGACTATCACATCGACCGAGTCACTGAGGCCATGGCTACGGTTCGGACAGGCGAGCCACTGCAGATACCGTCAACGTGGATCAAGCACAATCCATGAGAATCGCGTGCGCTACCCGTGTTGTTCCTGCAACTCCAACGTAGCGTGCCCCTTCTGTGATACACGTTCTTGTCGGCACCTACGCACAGTGCATGTATGGTATAGGCGGGGCTCCATGGCAAGCAATACATCATGTGGTATCAGGTCGTGATAATGTAGAGCCCGTTTTCCCGCGAGCATCGAGCATGGATCATGGTTGGCAAATGGCGGGGGGTGCAAACAACAAGGTAATAGTTCAACGCCAGTAGTCACTCTTGTGACAGCAAGATAGGTGAAACTGTGGCTAGACGATTGTAGAGCATGATTATGATCTCATTCTAGACCCGAAGAACGCGTAGTATAGTCGAAGGCGTCGGTGTAACACTCGTGCAGTTTGATAGTAAGGGTAAGGCGAAGGAAGGTCCAGAAAGGCATGCCTATGTCCGATGGTATGTATAGACCAGCAACTTCAGGGTTTCTCGCTTAGGCTAACGCGTAATGCTTGCCAAGAGAGACGCCAGCGGAGCAGCATTGGCTTAAAGTCGAGAGGATTCATCGTGCACGCCATGAGCACAAATACTACGAAACCTGCGACCCACTCACGTAGGTGTTACCACGAGGCCTCAATCTCTTTCACCTGGAAGCGTCAAGGGTCGACGACATGTTTCGTACGGGCAGGAAATTTATGATCTCTAGACCCGGCTATCTTCCGGCCGCCGCTGCATCGCCCTTGCTGGCGCCATGTAGTGAACAAGGTTGCGGCAGAACCGTGAAGGCCCTCTCCCTTAGCCCACGACCCCAACCAAGATCGATCAACACTGTCAGTCCGGGCGTTTATGCCCAACTATGCTCATAGATTCCTTTGGCAACGGAGGGCGCGAAGGAGCATCTTTGAGAATAGTGATTTTGGATCCGGGATGACTCGATAAGCGATGGGGATATCGCGTTCTTCATCCACGCAATTTGCGGAGAGTCGTGAGGGGGATAGGAGACCAGGATTGGAGACCTCGGGGCGGTGCTGGATAGTGGAGAGGTGCAAAAAATGGAAAACAAACTCTTGTCGTGACTCAAAATTCAGGGCAGGCGCAGTGACGACGGGGCGCAAGTGGTGGTACCGGATCGTGGAGGAAACGGCAGAAAAAGCGTGGACTGGTCTTATGCTCTGCGACTCCTCCATGATGATGACGTTGAGAAGCTCTAGCAGGGTGAAGCCTGGAAGCGTACGGGCTACAGGACAAACCCAAGGTAGAACTACGCCAGTGGGCTCGAGTACGCTGCAAGGGATCGAATTGCGGGCGTCTGGACTAAGCCGTCGAAATCGTGATCCTGATATCCAGTCAGAGAGATAGCACAATATCCGCCTTCGTCAACTATTCCAACGAGCTTCCGTCCTGGCAGGCCGCAAGGACTCCGCAGAGCACCCTCCAGTTCGCAGACCCTTACGAATCTTTAATGAAGTGCCCCTCGGTTTGGAACAATCCCGCTTTTTATCCTCTCATCCAATATCGACGCAAACTCAGCCCGTCTATCCGTTTCCGTCCCTCGTGTTCCTCGAGGATGTGCGGCACCCTCTGTGTCGGTTGACCAATTTGGAAGCCGAGGTCTGTAGTTGCTACCGCGGATCGAAGCGCTACTAACCTCCCACAAAGCCTGTGTCCGCCGACATGTAGTAATTGTGAGCCAGCGTATCTGAGAGGCTGAGGAATGAGGGGTTTGCAATTTCTTCGAGACAACATCTGGCAAGGGCTTTCCCCTCTTCTCACGAATGTGCTGCTAATCCCTGAGGCAGGTAGGCCTGCCTATGTACGTTGAGACAAGTCTCTCTACCGTAGCAATAATAGAAATCAGAGGTGCCACTACCCTTCACGCTCTGTGAACGCACCTTGCCAGATGAATACCGATTCGTTCGCTGACAGAGTGATCAAACCTTTCATCATCCCCAAAGTACGTCGTGTCTCCGTCCCTCCAATTGGTGTTATCCGAGCTACTGTGAGCTTCCGCTCATGTGAATGACATTGCTCTTCATCTCTGGTCAGGCCTATGATGACTCTTCGTCACCACCAGTGTTAGCACACCCGCCAAACGCCGCACACTCCCGATTCTTTTTCTACTGAAGAGCTGCCCTTAGAGGCGAATGCACACATCTATCACTCCTAAATCTAGTGAGCGTATTTCTCAGCTAGATATGCCACGTAATGTGCCTTTTGGTTGGTTAATGTCGTGCTTCTGGGTTGGTTACGACATACTGATTCACCCATCCACTCTAGCCTCCTCGGGTGTCGACCACACCCGCATGAGATAGTGTTTGTTCAAATATTCCAGCATCATCGGATCGAGGCTCGTGCTACGATGGGTGAGAGCAGGCAAGTCAGAGTAGCTGTAAAAGTCGGGATTTCTGTAGTCCACCTAGGTACTCTTGACGCCCGCATCTTGCCCAGTATCCCGTGCGCATAGGAACTCAAACCAACAAATGCCTAAGTTCAAGACAATATATCGACTGGCCGATTGCTCAGAGAACTCTCCATGTCATTACTTACAAATGTATGTCGTTCCTGGGGCCTGACTACCTATCATTGTAGGTTCTGCTATCTGTGACTTTCGCCTTTGTTCCTATGTTGAATGCCAGGAACACACCAGAACGGTATATGCATCTCGCAAGTTCATCAATGCCGGTCAATGTGTTGCGGTGAAGTTGTGCGCAAATGGGCGCCCGCGCTTCGGGTCCCCTGCGGTGCCTTGCCTTCTGGTTAGTCGAAAAGAGTGTTCAGCGCACTCTTGAATATCAATAGACCACTTCGTAGGTCGATTCTTTAGCAATCGCAATGTCCTTTACACATTCGGACTGTTACTCCCTCTCTTCCAGTAGCCCCACACGGGCCGAAGCGACCTCAAACGAACTCGAGTCTAAACTCTGGTTCAAGACACCTGTACGCTTGCTTTTGACTGCCCGACGTTCTGTGCTTACTGCCTAGTCATCAGCCCCTCGAGAACTCGTTCCTCGAACGAGTCTCTTGCATCCGGCTGCAAACCACTGCCCGCGATCAAGGTTATGTCTCTTTCCCGGATCAGGGCAGCTGGAGCTGGTTCGACATCGCGATCCTCGCTTCCCCCGCATCCACAGCCCCCCTCGTCCGGGGTGGGCTGACGTGCTTATGGCGTAGCCACTGTAATGTTATTGGATACGGGAAGGACACAACGACCGTTGGGGAAATATTCGATAAGGAAGACGACTTGTTCAAAGTCCTCCAGGTAGGAGCGTAATGTTGAAAAGTGACGAGCGTGGCTCATCGGTCACAGCCTGGGGATGTTTTGGCCGTGATGGTCTGCGCCCGCTTTCCTGGATGGGAAAACAATGCGACCAGTGCCTCTCTCGAGTTCCGCCTTGAAAAGAAAGGTATGATCGCTGCCACATTACACTCTTCTCGCGTGGCTGACCGTGTCTGTTGAGGCCATGAACTTCCCGTCTTCGATGCTGCGCAATTCGAGGAGAAGAGGCGAATGAACGAGCTCAAGAAAAATATTGAGCTCCTCCTTACGGGCTATCTGGATGATAGGACGGACAAGGGAGAGAAGCCGGCGTACTCGCTCGTTCGGGAGATGATGCTTCCCGGCGAGGCCATTCGCGGAGATCTCGCCCGTCGAAGGGATGGAACCCCTCTCCGACTGTTATCCATCGGTGTGTGTTTTCTTTCACTGCGCCAACAGTTACTGAAGTCTTGATATAGACGGCGGGGGTGTCCGAGGGATATCATCACTGGTTATCCTCGAGAACATTATGCTCAAGCTCACCAACGACCCAGAGACCAAGCCATGCGACTACTTTGATATGATTTGCGGTACAAGCACGGGAGGGTGGGGATATAACTTTGTATACTAGGCCTCGTTGCATTGACATTTCTCCGTCAGATTGATCGCATTGATGCTTGGACGACTTCGCATGTCTGTTCCCCAGTGCATTGAAGCTTACAAGCACTTCGCCTCCGATATCTTTGAAATGAATGGAAAGTTTGCCAAGGGTATCAAAGAAAGCAGCACAGGGTATGCATATGGTGCCGACACTTTCGAATCAGCGGTCAAGGCCATTGTCAAGCAGTACGGTGACGGCAAAGATACTATGATCCCCCAATCACCGGACCAACATTGCAAAGTGTACGCACTATACCGCGTGATCCTGCAACGTTTCTAATCCAGCATTATCCCAGATTCGTCGTTGCGGGAGAGGCCAGTAATCTGAGCAAGACACCAGAGCATCTTAGAACTTACAAGTCGGCGAAGTTTGCGAATGTTGACAAGTTCGTGGACATACCGATCTGGCAAGCTGCCCGCGCGACATCGGCGGCACCGACTTTTTTGCCCAGTATCACCATCAACGGCACAGAGCTCATTGATGGAGGCCTTCTATATAACAACCCAATTGCTTTGTGAGTTTTCTCGCTGCCGTCGTTGCCTATGATGAGACCCTGACCACAAGTTAGGCTGTTGGGAGAGGCCTACCACGAGTTCGGCGTGGAGCGCCTCATGAGCACACGCTGCCTTCTCACCCTTGGCACTGGCCATGGTCCCAATCTACATGCTCCACCACGCCCAGACCTTGGCCTGCTCCCCAGCCTGCAGTATCATCGGGATCTCGCCGACACGCTAGCTAGTATTGCCACAGACTGTGAAAATACGCATCAGAAGGCACGGAAGGTGTTCCCAGAGGACGACACTTACTGGCGCTTCAACTACGGGATTCAGCACGGAGGGGATTGGAAGAAGGTGCTTGAGCTGGATGATTGGCAGGGGATGGAGGCGTTCGCGAATGGTACCCGCGGCTATATCTCCAGCCCCGAGCAAACACCTCGCACACATGGCTGCGCGTCAAAGCTGGGAGTTGTAGTCTGAAGACAGTGGTTTTGTTGAATACACATCGATATCATGTTGAAATTACGGCCAGCATTCTGTACAGTGGTCCTCGTCTTAATCACCTTGGCAAGCTGAGTGGTGGTGATCCCAGGCGGGCTCGATTGTACAGGGTGAAGCCTGACATTGCCGTCGGGGTTGGACATCTTCGCCAGGCTCAATAGAATCGCCCGCACCTTCGTCCTGGATCATTTCTTGGTTCCTTCCGCACTCAACTGCCCTATCAGGGCGTTAGGGGCACCACGTGCTCGTATGCAAATCAAGTGCAAATGGAAAAGCCGACGTCTGCTCTACTCCACTCCGTAGTAGACGATGGTGAAGCGCAAAGGTGTCTGGGTGCGCGACTACGACTTGCCCCCCTTTCCAACCTATCCCAGCGCCTCCCCATTTGCCTCATCTTCAACCTCGCTCTACTCCACCCCGCCGCCAGCTAAACGCGCGCGAAAAGCCGCGCCCAAAACCCAAGATCCCGACGCGCCACCCCTCGAAAAGCGGCTCGCCATCTTCAAAAAGAAATGCCCGCAGAACATCCTCGAGCGCGTGCATCGCGTGATGCAGCAGCGCTTCTTTATGGTGGACCGTCGGCGGAATGGGAACGAGTTAAGGGAGGAGTTTAGTGTGCTGGGGTCGACTGGGAATGTGAGTGGCTTTTTCGAACTTGGTTTGCAGGCGGAGTGCGGTACCTGTATGAACGTACTGACGGTGAGTGTGAACTAGGTGTATACGGTCACAATTGATAAAGTCCCGTCGTGCACTTGTGAGTCTTATTCTGGTGTTTTGCCCGGCGCCGCAGCAGCTTATTCTCTTCTTTTGTGGAAGGTCCGGATTTCTTGAAGGGAAACCATTGCAAGCATATCGTTCGTCGTCTCTCTTCCCTTTTTCTAGCTCAGCGGACTTACGATACTACTTGTAGTTGTTCATTTTCCTGAAAGGTACGATCTAACATCCGCAGCACGACTCGGATCTACTGATTGACACAAACGCGCCGTAGTTCTCCAAGTGACACAGGCGTCGGGCTACTGGTACCAGAAGTGTGTACTCTGCATGCTCGTCGGTTTACCACGGACTGACCTATGAATCATAGGGCCCTCCTGACATCGGAACTCCAAGATATCTTCTCCCAAGCGCCCGTCGCACCCAACGCCATCCCCGTAGCTCCATCGGGCGTCCGCGAAGAGTTTGCCCGCGTAACAGGTCGCCCAATCCGCGTCTCTCCATCTCCCTCACCGTCACCGTCACCCCCAGCTTCCCCGGACTACCGCAATCTCGATTTCATCGATCTCACCGTGACGCCTCCGCGCAAGAAACAAAAAGGAAAGGACAAAGACAAGGGAAAGGAGAAGCAGAAAGAGAAGCAGAAAGATAAGAGGAAGATCCCCGGCCCAGACGACGACTGTCCCATCTGCTACGAAGGCATGCACGAAGTCGACGTGAAAACGCTCGAATTCTGCGCAGAATGCGGTAAAGCTGTGCATAACGAATGTTTCGGACAATGTGCGTCTATCGTTCCCTCTGTTTCGATTTGGCCGGGTATCTAATATTGATTTTCCTTGGGTGTAGGGAAGACCACAGCGCGGTCAAAGGGCCACGATATTACCTGCGTCTACTGCCGTACGAAGTGGGCTTTCCCTGCTGCTACCGCTTCGACGAGTGCTGCTCCTGGTGCTGGTCATGCCCCTGGAAACGCTCGTGCTAGGGTGTCGGAGGGGTATCTGAATCTCTCTGGTGTCGCGGGGTTGAGCCCTGTGAGAGATACTAGCTCATGTGAGTCATCGTCGTCTGCGTTAAATGTCCACCCAAGCCATGGCTGGAATTCGACCTGGTTTCCCGTCCGCAACGTTCAGCGTCGTCGTTCTCTCTTCTCTTGACGCTAACTATGCTTTGGCCTGTAGATTACAACGGCCCACGCCGCGGACAGCGATACTACGGGTATCAAGATTACGACAACTTGTACTGATTTATATAGCTCCTCATTTGACGCTTGACGTTTCATGTCGATCTCTCATACTTCATTGCACCAGCAACCATTGGACTCCTCCCCACTCCACTTCTTCGCTATTCTACCCCCCCCTTATTCTGCGTATATCCCACGACTAATTGCAATGTACGATACCATCCATTAAACGACCATATTCTTGTAAATATCGATATATATCAGTAGTACTTGGGGTTATAGATTTCTTGGTATTGAAATTACCTTAGGACGCGCCGTTGCTGCTGTTAATATCTGCTCCCGCATTCACAACAATTCCGCCACTTCCGCGACCTACTTCCTCGAACCTCCAGCGCATTGCCAACTCTGTTCTTCTCCCCGTCTCAAGTTGAACGTGGACAACCAGTGTAGTGGACGGGGGGTGTTTTAATAAACTTTCCTATGCAAAGAGCAGTAACCCTCCGCCTCCGATCTCGCTCGATCCGGCATCTCATGGATAGTATGTTCGCTTCGGATGGTACAGATAAGGGTACGTACTGGCTCGTACAAGCCCCGAATTCATCAGGCACTCGAAGATGCTCGCCCCATACTCTACAACGCAGTAATGCAACACGTAACAACATTGTCCAGGAGTAGTAAGACAACAGCCTAATTTACTACAACCACACCAGTCCATCCACGAAAAGTCAACAAAAACAAAAGCAAATACAACACAGCGTCTCGCCAGTAAAACAACAAAGATGCACCGGTCACATATGCACAAATGACGAACAAATCACCAGCTCTCACAACGTCCGAATGCGAGTTCGAGTTCGGGCTCAAGTCCAATTGCTCGGGCACACGACCAACTTAGTACCCGCCAGCGACCCATCCCAGGCCCATCACAGCAGCACCAAGTGCCCACGCCTTCATCTCGACCGACGCCGACGGCGCGCCGTTGAAGTTCGTAGCACCTCCTTGCGCAGCGGTGTTGGTCCCACTTCCACCCGACGCGCCGGACGCGCCTGAGGCAGGGGAGGAGGCTGTCGGAGAGACCGTTGGGACGGAGCTACGTAAACACGAATCATCAACATGATGTTGGAGCTTAGCGGACGGAAAGACAGAAGGAGGAAATGGGAGGGCGAGGTGGAATATATCACTCACAGAACAGTACCGCTCCCGGAGCCGCGTGTAACCACCGCAGTGTTCGTCACAGCGCCGGATCCCGTGACGGATCCCGAGATCGGGGCGGATGAGGCGGAGGTGGAGGGCGCGATAGAGGATGTGGAGGAGACTTCAGGACCGATCGCGAAGGGTGCTGACACTGCAAATTCGTTGTTGATGTTGCTTATGTCGGTCGCGCGGAGGGTGTAGCCGTCTCTGTCGGGTGTTAATGGTAAGTACATACTGCGACGGTGTGAACGGAATAGGAAGAGGATAAATAGAACAGCGGCATGTGAACGACGAAGCAGGGAATAGAACCAAGGATGGGAACGTAAAGAGAATAAAAATAACCTCATCTGAATATGCGAAAGGCAGTGTGCTAGAACACCGCAAACGACAATAAGCTCTAGCAACGTGTACGGTGCATGGACGTCAATAGACGGGCAACGCACGGGCAACAGGCTCGGCGATGTGAGGAAATGTGAATGTGAAGTACATTGCCGAGGCGAGGAAAGGGACTGCACCCGAAAAAGAACACACCTCCGCGGGTGTGAGTAAGCATATGCCAGCCGATCATCACAGCCCATGGCCTACGGCGTTCTGAAAGTCCGGAGACGTGAAGAAAGGTCGGGGAAAACCAATGCATGACCCCTGCTGAAAGAGACGCAGAGCAAAAAAGAAAGTGAAATGTAGATGAACGAGTGAAGCTAGCATAACATGGCCGAGGTGCTCTGCCAGCATGTATGACGGAATGCGCTTCACGCGTGCGTGTGTGAATAGCTAAAGAAATGGCAGGGAGAATGGAATGCTGATAGATCCGAGGAGCGGCAAGTGTGTAAGCGACGCCGCATGGACGCTAAGAAGGACGGATGCAGCAGCGAAGACACCGCCAGAAGAGCGGGAAACTGAGGACGTCATCGGCAGATAGGTAGGCGAACAGAATGTATAACCAAAATCGTTCAAAGGAAATGGAAAGGAATGAAAGGGAAGGTGTGTATGCGAATGGAGGCGAAGAGGAAAAATCGAGGCTACAGAAACATCACGTACTGTGCGGGAACTGCAGGGAGGGTGACGTTCGCGCCACCATCTGTTGGACGCTGGTTGTTGAGGAGGGCGAAGTCGGAGTTGAAGGTGGGGTGGTGGAGGAAGACTGAGAAAGTCGAGAAGCGGGATCTGTGAGCAGGATGTAGTTAGTCAGGGATAGCAAAGATTGACGAGTGCCCAGAGGAATAGTACAAAAAATGGGAGAGATGGGTGGAAATGGGGTATGGGAGGGGAACACCAGACACGATGGGGGAGAGGGAAGGACTCACGTATCGGCGGCGTCGTTTATCCACGTAATTCTTGTGTCACCCTGAGAATTGGCATTTTGGAGGGGTTCGATCTGGAGGGCGGCGGCTAGGGCAGCGAAGAATGCGAGCGTGCTACAAGGAGGACGTTGGTCAATAATTGTTGAGAGACAAAAGGAGGAGGGAGAAGCGGAGGTGGCAAGGACTATTCTACGCCACTGGAGGGGAGTAGCCTCTTGATGCCCTCGCTGCTCTCTCCAGCAGTGACGACGAAATACTCACTAGACTGATGCAAACATGGGTGGTGGGAAGAGCGAAGAGCACAAGAGGAAGCCAGACGGGAATGAGCTTATATATGTAACAATCCCGTGAAGTGTGAAATACACCTCCAAGCGGGGAGAAGCACCGGGAACGGGCAGCGAGGGGAGCAACGCTGAAGACACGCATTTATTCAGGGATTATTCAGGGGATAGGGGTCAGAAAACATACCCGTACGGCCCAAGGTCATCGCTAGGTACTGCACTGACCATTGGCACCGTCGAATGACCGTGCGACATAAGCAAGTTACAGTTGAAACCGCGCAACTTACAGGCCACCCCGAAGCGCCCAGACTGTTGATGCCGACCACATCCCCCGTTCAGCACGCATTATCCATCAGAGAGCTACTCTTCCGCATATTCTTACATTCAACGAATCAAAGCAACGCAGTAAATGCTCGCGTATGCAAACTCTGGTCAAACGAGGCGCTCAGCATCAACTGGTACAGCATCGATGCGGATGTCTTGCTGAATCTGCTGGAACCTTTCGAGGAGACATCAAGTCTTGTGAGTGACATATCCACAACGGGCACCGCTTATCTATCTCATCGTTTCCCAGTGGCCTTTTGGAATCTCTAGCACGGAAGCCTGGGCACGCTTTGACGAGTACGCATGGCGGGTCCGTGTTCTGTCTTTTCCACCAGATGTCGACTATCCTTACGCCATATTCGACCAAGTTCTCAACATTAAATTCGAGCGAAATCGGCCTCTCGCTCCTAACTTGACGGCAGTGTCGATTGACATTGAGCCAGACCTCGTGCACCATATCATAGACCTGTTCGGCCATTCATCAGTTCGGTCATTGACTCTGGAGCCGTATACATTCGATGAGTTTTGGCAGTACTCTGAACCCCTGGAAATGGCGTTGACCATTTTCAAATCCGCTCTTATAAATATGTCCTCCATACGGACATTCAGAGTCTCAGATTATGACGAAAGCGAAGAGAGTTCCACTGTGGTGCAGGCATTCGCATCGATCGTTGGCGGATTTGACAAGCTCGAAGAAGTAGAGATACCCGCCTTCTGGCTCACAGATTCCGTCGTCGACTCCCTCGCAAGTCTTCTAGGTCTCCGATCCCTCGAACTATCAACGTTTGACACCCCGTCTCCTGCACGATTCGCTACCATGCCAGTGTAAGGGTGGAACCCCTTCGTTCCGTGTATTCCGGCTGCCCCTAGCTCCTATCGACCCCTCTCCGACTCCTCGGACTCGCTCGCACATGACTCGGACGTCACGAACCCGCACCGGACACACATGATAACGGATCAAACATCTCGGACCGAAGTGTCGTATCTCTTTTGTCGCGGACTCTAATATTTTGACTAGTATATTCCATCACTCATTTCTTGTACCTTTCGCTTCGGATCTTTCCGTTCTCTTAGCTACAAAAACTCCTGTACTCGTAGTTAGAAGAACTAAGCTTGTTTCCCCCCCACATCGAGTCAGAGCCTAAGTCGTCCGAAGCTTTCTCCTCTTCCGTTGTCAGAGTTCGCCGTTGTCCGAGTC